>ML262900.1:0-28775 GCA_005239495.1 Nicotiana undulata
TTGTCTAGCGGGTTCAACGTTAGACGCAGTCATGGCCCGAATGTGGGATTTCGGGGCGTGACATGTGCAGATCCAGGTACTGGGCCAGCTCGCTAGTTGACTTCTCACGTGCTTGGAGTTGATCGAGGATCGAGGTAGTTGTTCAGCGTCCATAGCTTACCTTCCTTCCTTTCTCATTTTATAGTCTTTTAGTACTTTTTGACCTATATTAGTAGCAAGGTCACATTTTTATACATTGTATTTACTGTTTAGATGCTCATGACAGTTGACTTCAGAGGTTTGGGTTGGTGTTAGATTTGTCCGCTTTGGTATTATTCTTGCTGAACTTGTCTTAAAAAGGTGAATCTTTATTAGAAAATGAGACACTATATATATATATAATGTTGATTTCATTATGTNGAAAATTATTTTAAGGGGTAAAAAAGCGAGCGACATTTCGCTAAGGGCCTTTGTGCTTTTAATATAACATATATATATATATATATATATTTTTATCCTAGGGTACGCGCTTTACGTGTGTACCCATATTAGTAAAAATTAAAAAGTTCACGAAAATGATGAATGTTATTAAGTAAGTTCAATAAATGAAGAAATCATATCTCTCGTAAGTTTAAATGACTTATGATGATTTATAAGGACTTATGTGGAAATATTTTATATTTTTTTTTATTTTTGTGATTTAATACGGAAAACAAAATACAAAATACTTTTATCACAATTCGTCAAAGATTTTCAAATAATACAAATTAAAATTGAATCCTTGTCTTTTAGAGATTTGGATATGAAAATGTGGGCCCTATACCTCCTAAAAAATTAATAGTTGTTAAGAGATGAGAGCAAAATAGAACAATATAGTAATAGAAACAAAATTTGTTGGAGGAGAATGTAGAAGTTATCTTATTCAAATGTGTTTCTGGTGTGTACTTCATAGGATAAAGAATACTCTATTTATAGGATATAAGTTACATGAAAGGTTACAAGAATACACCTAAATGTTACAAATATTAAGTGATGAATTAACAAAGTACATGAACTCAAATGGTTCATGGAATAGGGATGTCTAAGAATATTCAATGGACATCCACTTTAATATATTCATAATACTCCCCTTTGGATGTCCATCTAAAAGATAATGTGCCTCGTTAAAACCTTACTAGGAAAAACTCAGTGGAAAAAAGTCCAGTGAAGGAAAAGGAGTACACACATCTTGTAATACGCATTGAGTGTTGTCTCATTAAAAATGTTACCATATTTGACACCATGAAACCCAGGAGCTTGCCTGAGCCGACTCCGAAAGCACATTTCTCGGGGTTGAGTTTCATGTTGTATTTTCTCAAAACCTCGAACGTTGCCTGCAAATGAGTCAAATGGTCCTTTGCGCGCAGGGACTTAACTAACATGTCGTTAGTGTAAACTTTCATCGATTTATCTATCTGTTGCTCGCACATTTTATTAACTAGGCGTTGGTATGTAGCTCCTGCATTTTTTAGTCCGAAAGGCATTACATTGTAACAATACGTTCCATACTTGGTGATAAACGAGGTCTTTTCCTGGTCCTCCGGGTTCATCTGAATTTGATTATACCCAGAATAGGCGACGAGAAAGGTAAGGATCTCGTGGCCGGCCGTGGCGTCGATCATACGATCAATGTTAGGCTGTGGAAAGAGTCTTTAGGGCATGCCTTGTTCAAATCCTTGTAATCTACGTACATTCTAAGTTTGTTTCCTTTTTAGGGACTACGACCACATTGGCTAACCATTCGGGGTATTTTACTTCCCTAATGGACCCTATTTTGAGAAGTTTAGTTAGCTCGTCCTTTATGAATTAATGCTTTACCTCGGACTGGGGCCTTCTCTTTTGCTTCTCTGGTTTAAACCTGGGGTCGAGGCTTAGCCGATGTGTTGTTATCTCCGGTGGGATCCTTATCATGTCTAAATGGGACCAAGAAAAACAATCTATGTTATTGATAAGGAGTTGATTGAGTTTTTCCTGAGTTCGGGGGTTAATCTCGTTCCCATGTATACCTTTCGTTCGGGCAGATGCTCGATCAATATCATCTGTTCCAGCTCCTCGACCGTTGACTTTGTTGTATCTGATTCCTCGGGAACGACGAAAGCTCGAAGAGGTAAGGAAATCCTCTTCTTCTTCATTGATTAACTATTCATCTAACTCGATCGAGGCTGGGGACGGTGATTGCTATTTAGCCATTTGCTTGTCTTTGATGTTCAATTTTTCTGAGGTCGAAGATGGTGGCGTCGGCGTCAACTCATGAACTGCAAACATTTCCTTTTTTGCGCGATTTTCCCCGTAAACCGTTTTCACACCATCTATTGTTGGAAACTTCATCGTTTGGCAAAAGGGTTGACGATACAACCCTCATGTTATTGATCCACGACCTTCCGAGCAGTGCATTGTACCTCATGTCACCTTCCGTGACATGAAATGTTGTGTCCTGGATGGTCCCGGCTACCTTCACCAGTATTATTATCTCTCCCTTTGTTTTTTCACTATCCATGTTGAAGCCGTTTAGGACTCGAGGTGCAGGTACGACTTGATCTAGCAGTCCGAGCTGCTCTACGACCCTCGACCTGATTATGTTTGCTGAGCTACCTGGATCTACAAGAACACGTTTAACTTGAATTTTATTTAGCAAAATAGAAATTACCAGGGCGTCGTTGTGCGGCTGAGAGAGGCCTTCCGTCTCCTCGTCATTGAAGGTAAGGGTGCCTTCGGTCATGTAGTCTCGAGTCCTTTTCTCCCTTGTTATCGACAGTTTGGTGCGTTTGAAGATAGGTCCTTGTGGGATGTCGACCCCACCGACGATCATGTGGATAACATATTGAGGTTCTTCTTGCTCATTCTTTCTATTTGAATCTCTTTCCCTGAAGTGGTTTTTGTCTCTGTCACTGAGGAATTCTCGAAGGTGGCCTTCGTTGAACAATCGAGCTACCTCTTCCCTCAACTTTCTGCAATCTTCGGTCCTATGGCCATGTGTACCGTGATATTTACACATCAAATTTGGGTTTTCTGAGAAGGATCAGTTTGTATAGGTCTAGGCCACCTGGTGTCTTTGATTCTCCCGATAGCCAGTACGATCCCCAATGCATCGATACTGAAATTATACTTCGATAACTGAGGCGCTTCCACAGGATCAGTGTGTTTATCAAAACCATTCTTACTCATATGTCCCCGAGGATTTTTCCCCTGATCATTTCTTCGATCATTTTGAGGAGGATTGCTTCTCAAACTGTTGATTCTCCACTCTTCGGCATATGGCTGATACTATTCTTTGTTTGACCTCGGTTTCCTGTCGGTATCCCTCGAGGCTTTAACTGCTGAGTGATTTGGATAAACTGAACCCAAAGGGGCTCCTAACTGGTCGTCCTCGACCCTGATCTTCGATTGATATCGATTGTGCACGTCTGCCCAACTTACAGCTGGATACTCGATCAGATTTTTCTTTAACTGTCGTGATGTTATCGAGCTCCGCTCGTTTAACCCCTGGGTGAAAGCTTGAACGGCCCAATCATCGGAGACCGGTGGTAACTCTATCTATTCCATTTGGAATGGGGACACGAACTCCCTCAACATTTCGTTATCCCTTTGTTTGATCTTGAAGACGTCCGATTTCCTTTTTGCGACTTTTATGGCCCTAGCATGTGATTTTACAAAAGAATTCGCTAACATCACAAATGAATCGATGTAATTTGGTGGCAAGTTATGATACCAAATCATTGCTCCCTTAGATAAAGTTTCCCCAAAAATTTTCAACAAAACAGACTCGATCTCATCGTCTTCTAAGTCATTACCCTTTATACTGCATGTGTACATAGTGATATGTTCATTAGGATCGGTGATTCCGTTGTACTTTGGTATATCCATCATGCAGAACTTCTTTGGATTGGGCTTCGGGCCGCACTCGGGGGAAAAGGCTTCTGCACGAACTTTTTTTGAATCCAAACCCTTTAAGATCGGGGGTGCCCCTGGTATTTGATCGACTCGGGAGTTGTATGTCTCTACCTTTTGGTCATTATCTTCGATCCTCTTTTCTCATGACTCGATTCTCTTGGAGAGATCTTTGAGCATTTTCATGATTTTAGGGTCAGTCCCCGATCTGTTACCGTTTGACCTTTCCGGCACCGGCTCAGTACGGCAAGTGATTTCTGGTTCAACCACACTCGGAGTTTGATCATGCCCAACTACGCCTTATAAAAAGGACAAAGCGGTCGTTGCAAATATAATCCGGGTATTTAGCCTAGAGTCGAATCCCACAGGGAATTAACCTATCAATTACTTTTGTTAGACTCACTTAATTCTCCGTAATCAACTTCCCAGATATGTTGAATAACAATTGGTGATATTTCTACTAACTATAACTGAATAAAATTAAATAAACTAAGAGCTAACTATGACTGAGTTGTAAAAAAATAAGAGAATGATCTAAGGTTGTGATTTCCCCTATTGATGGAATCCCTTCCTATTATGTTTCATATAGATTTGCCTAATCGTCTCTATTGATCATGAGCACTCTTACTATCGTAAATCTCTCCCGAGTAATTACGAAAATTTACTAGACTCACTCTCCCCAATTACACTAGCTGGATTTTGTTACAACTCACTTAGATCGCACCCAAGGTTTCGTTATCCCTAATCCCACCTTTAAACCCTCGGTTATTGATCCCTCATATACTTTGGGAGTGGTGTTGTTCAACAACTACCTAAATATGCACTCTCTCCCGAGTAATACATACTAAATAGGCACAACTAATTGAGGATCCTATCAATTAACTACAACAAGAACGTAGTTGAACAAATAGAGATTAAACTGGGGAAACTATATTAACACAACAAGAAGTTCATCCTTCAACATGTTCCATCAAAACCATAGACTAGATAATTAGCTACTCATAATTGTGCTCATAATAACAACAACAAAATTCATCATGAATAATAAAAACAAAAGGAAGAAAGGTTGAACTCGATGCCGAATTATCCTCCTTGCCTCTTGCCTCTTCTTGCCTTGAACAAAACTATAAAAACCTTGATATCCTCTTTTTGGGTGAGCTGGACCTTTTATAAGTTAAGTGGAATTACCCCGATCTTCCAAAATTGCCCCTGAAGTTTTCACATTCTGGACGGACTAGCGCGGCCGCGCTAATTGCACTTTATTCTGCCCGCTGCTACTGGACTAGCGCGGCCGTGCTAAGACCGCGCTTGGATCGCGCTAATCGACTTCAACACTGCCCAACGTCTTTTACCCTAGCGTGGCCGCGCTAAGGCCGCGCTTGGCCCATGCTAGAGAGGATCAACTATTTTTCTCTTTTTCTCTTCCTTCCTTCACACGCACTCAACTGCGAGGGGCTTTCCTTGCTTTAATTTATCTCCAAACACTGTCCTATGTCCTCATAAGCACGTCTTGCTCCTACAAAAAGAAAATCCACAATTAGAGCCATTTTATCGTCATTTAACCGTCCTAGAACAGTGAAGCATAGTAAAGTTGGGGTATAAATAGTCACTAAACTACATGAATCTAGCCTATTATCAACACCCCACACTTAAGTCATTGCTAGTCCTCGAGCAATCCACCATACTCTACAAAGGTTCCTTCACTAAGCATTTCCCTAACGTATCACACAAAGAACATATCACCAAAGTAGCGTCTAGTAGTGTAACATCTTTGCCTCAAGAGTTGACTCTCACGTGCCGTGCAATATTCATACTTACTCAATTTACTCTATACAGAGTTTAAGACTTACCTTTCCTTCGTGAATCAAATGCCCTCACATCACACAAGAGAGTAGTTCCACAAGTAATAACATTAAGAACAATTAGGAACTCAGATAGACAAAATTCACTCACTTTTAGAAAGAACATTCACATGCCACAATGATGCATCCTAGGATTGCCCGTAGTGTGCTACTCGACTAATCGAGCTCATTCAGTCTAAGATCAATTAGGACTTCATTTGGTTGTAATGTAGGCTAAGGGACGGGTAGGATAAATTTGTTTATAGTGACTAACCTCCCTAAGCACTTTTAATACAATTACTTTCGCAGTCAGAACCATACTTATGTCAGACCAGACATTCCTCCACACTTCTATTTATAATACCACAGACTCCTTTAGGTGAAATTGTATCAAGTCACCACTTATCAAGGACTACATTTACTTTTCTTTTTTTTTCAAGTGGCGCTTATTCTTTCATTTTTCAAAACACTGCACCTTTTTCCCTATTTCATTGGTTCCACTCAAAAACCAAACCAACCACCCTACACTTTAACTTTTACATATTTCATAATAATTCAAGTGCTAGGTAAATGGGTTCAAATAGATGGGCCATTCAAACAATTGGGTAAGGTTTGTAATGTGGTTGCCAAAGAAATAAGCTTATAGACTCAACAGGGTTAACTATGATTTATCACATTTAGGTGGGTCTACTTTATGTATCTGGCTTAACAAAGAAATGCCTATATCACTTCTAAGACTGAATAAAGCTACTATTTCGCTTTGCAAACACACAGGGCAAGTTCTAGGCATCAAATGCAGAGTATATAATATAATACAACTCACACACACATGGAACATGACTCACTCCATATTGGCTTATCAAAACACTCTCGTTGAGTACTCAAGTCAGTTACAAACATACAATTTAAGGCACTCTAACAAGAATAAACAACTGAGACTAAGCGTCACACTCTAGTGTCTACTGTGTTCAGGTGTAACAACGCTAAGGGATTCTTTTCCTATCTCAGCTCATAGCCCATAAGTACCAACTAAAAACTGAAAAACAAAATAAACAAAAACTAACTACACCTGGTTCAAGCAAAACCCTTGGGAAAGAATCGCGGCCCAAAGAAAAACCAAGGGGGAGTTACTACACTACCTAAAACAAAAAATCTTTTTGGTATTTTCTTTAGACTTACTTCCCTCAAGAAAACTGTCTAGGAGATCCGTCGTCAGGAGACGTCCAACATATTTCTGGTTTGATTAAATGGTCGACTTAGACCCTCAAGAACCCCATCGAATAAGATCCGTCGTCGCGACAAGTCGACTCATATAATTAAATTGCTACTCAAAACAAAAAAACAAAATAAAACAAAACCCAAAATAAAACAAAAGAAAACATATAACAATTACGTTCCTACATATATACACATACAATGAAGTATCCCCCACCCCACACTTAAAAGGAAGACATGTCCTCATGGCATTAAACAAAGCAAAGCGTGGTAAAGGAACTTCCCTGAAGGATCAATATTGATCGGAGACCCTCCGCGGGTCCAAATGACATGCACGACCTATAGCTCTCAGCCAACCCATAATTTTCTTTTCCGATTTAACCTGCTAGGTGGCCACTGCATCAACACGCGTTCCTAAGTCAGCGACCGAGGTACGCAACCTTGCCAGCTCCTGTTCTAGATTGTCCAACCTCTGACTCTGACTGACCCTAGATTGTCCTGCTATGTCGGCAACATGCTCATGAGCGGGCAACTCCTCTCCCACTTCTACCTGCTCGTCCTCATCCTCCTCAGGTTCATCCTCCCTATTAGCACCACCAGCCGCCACAGGATCCTTTCCAGTAGTTACCTTGTCTGCTCGAAAGGCGGCCTCTTTCGGCACTTTGCCATCCACCCTCAAATTTTCCGGCACCTGATTTGCACGACATAATCTAGTGACAAGTGAGGGGAAGAAGAATCCATACCTCTTGAGGGGACAGCGATTGAACATCTGTTCGTGAATGAGTTTGGCCACGTCAAAGTCGTGGCCATTCATGAAACACCAGATCAAATAAGCACGAGGAGCATTCACCTCCGTGGTGTTGTGGGACGGGATCAGGCGGTTGTTGATAAGATATAGCCAACACTTCGCTTCAATGGTTAGTGCCGACGACTTGAACTTCTCCCCGTATTGATACCACACAATCTCCTTTCCAAGGGCACAGATAGTTGGAAAGAACGTCTCCCACCAAGTGAAGCGTCTACCATACACCTCATAGAAGTCTTCCATCTCCGCCACAGGACCTGGCAACCTGTAGGCTCTCCTAATGGCTTCCACAGAGGCGTCAACAAGCCTCTTTCGCACGGTGACCACATCATTACTATGCTCCAAAACGTTTGCATAAAATTCTGTTACCACCAGCTCATTGGCTTCGTCCGGATCTTCAAAGAAAACATCCAACCGAAGATGGAGCAGCTCATTGTAAATGTTTGGACAATCATGCCGGAGGGAGGTTGTATCCATGCCTCGTTCTGGTATTGTCTTCTTTGATTCCTTATCAGCAAACCGTTCCTGAGCAGCGACAGAGACGAACTTGTTGCTATCAAAAGAACGAGTATCAGTTGGCGCTCGTGCTCTAGATGATTTTGCTTGTCTGCTGGATAAACGACCGGTGGCTTGGAGCTTTCTGGAGGGTGCCATATTACCTGCAATAAGGACATCATTAGCGCATCACAAAAGAGGTGACCCAACTGTGGTTACTCAAACTTCACCCTTAGAATTGGTCACAATTATCATTGACATTCACTATGGCCTTTTAACAAACACGTTGTGGGCATCATTCACCGGAGCCCCCAAATAATCATGTTGTAACCCAATTTCCACCACAATTGCCCCAAATTCACCCAACTAAGTCAAGAGATACAACTACACAAACACCACCACCCACAAGCAACTAAGTACACACTACCAATTACTTCTAAGAAAAAAGAAGAAAAACTACTACCTAACCAAGAATTAAAAGGAAAAACCTAACAAAAATTGGCAAAAAGAAAACATACCTGGGGTGGAAGAAGATTGTGAGAATTGAAGAAGAGTGGTAGGGGATGATATTGAACCTTGGAAAGATTAGGGCTGATATTATGTTTGGGGAGGGTGAAAGATATTTGTGGGAGTATTGAGAGAGGGGAATATTTTTAGGGGAGGGGAGTCGTGGGGGGGAAGTATTTTAGGGGGAATAGGAGAAGGGGGGGTTAGGGTTGGGGTAAATAAGAAAAAAAGAAAAGAAGAAAATTAAAATTAAAATTAAAAAATTACTCTAACTTAAAACAACTTGCTGACGAAGGCAGAATGAATCCCATTTAGCGCGGTCGTAACGCGGTTGTAGCGCCAAGACGAGGCAGAAAACAACACATTTAGCGCGGTCTTAGCGCGGCCGCGCTTGTAGCGTCGAGACGAGGCAGAATGAAACCCAATTAGCGCGGCCACTAGCGCGGTCATAGTGCAACTGCGCTACCTGAAGGCAGAACAGTTGTGGATATGCGCGACCACTAGCACGGGCGTTGCGCGGCCGCACTTCTGGACTTGAAATTGTCAAACATTTTTTTAATTGTTCCCTCAGTGTGGCCGGATTTCTCCCTTTCCTAAGCACACCTGCATATGTTAGTGCCTACAAAAATCCAACTACTATTCTACTACACTAAAATCACTACAAGTTGGGTTGCTTCCCACCAGCGCCTTAGTTAATGTCGTGGCACGACTATTACAACAAGTCAATGGGTTGCCTCCCATGCAACGCCTGATTTAACGGTGCAACACGATGCAAATGAGCGCATTTAAGGCTCGCTCGACCTCTGAGGTTCAGTTAGATATATCACGGACACTTTCTTGGTTTCATCCATGCCCACATACGGTTTCAATCTGTTCCCGTTGACTCTAAATGTGTGGGAATAATTTTCTGAAGCAATCTCTATGGCACCTGAAGGGAGCACTTCGACCACACGAAATGGCCCAGATCATCGTGACTTGAGTTTACCCGGAAATAGCCTTTATCTTGAATTATAAAGCAACACCATATCTCTGGGTTTGAAGTTTTGCTCAACAATATTCTTATCGTGCAACCTCTTCATTCTTTCCTTGTACAACCTCGTGCTCTCGAAATCAAGATATCGGAACTCATCTAGCTCATGCAATTCTGTGACTCTATTTGTGCCCGCAGCCTCAATGTCCAGATTTAGCTGTTTCAATGCCCACCAATCTCTATGTTCTAGTTCCACTGGCAAGTGAGAGGCCTTCCCGAACACCAACTTGTATGGTGATATACCAATTGGTGTTTTGAAATCGGTTTTGTAGGCCCAGAGTGCATCATCTAGCTTTTTCGCCCAATCAGTTCTTGTGGCGTTCACAGTCTTAGTCAGCACACTCTTTATTTCTCTATTCGACACTTCAACCTGTCCACTGGTCTGAGGATGGTATGGGGTGGCCACCTTGTGGCGCACATCGTACTTTGCTAGAAATTTCTCGGAGGCTCGATTGCAGAAGTGAGTGCCTCTGTCACTGATAATGGCTCTTGGTACCCCGAAACGGGTGAATATATTCTTCTTCAAAAACCCCACCACCACCCTTGCATCATTGGTGGGGAGTTCTGCAACTTCCACCCATTTGGACACATAATCTACAGCAACAAGTATGTACTTATTGCCATAGGAGCTGACGAAGGGGCCCATGAAGTCTATCCCCATACATCGAACACTTCAACCTCTTGAATTGGGTTCATGGGCATCTCATGGCGCCGAGAGATGTTCCCGGTTCGCTGACATTCATCATATCCCTTCACCCATTGATGTGCATCCTTAAACACGGTTGGCCAGTAGAACCCGACTTCTAGAACTTTTGCTGCCATCCTGACTCCTCCAAAATGCCCGCCATATGCCGATGCGTGTCATGCGTGCAAAACAGAAGATTTTTCTATCTCGGGGACACACCTCCGAATCATATTGTCAATAAAAATTCTAAACAGATAAGGTTCATCCCAGTAATACATGCGGCAGTCACGGTAAAACTTTTTCTTTTGCACAGAGGAAAGGTCATAGGGCTCTATACCACTTTCCAGGTAATTTGCAATGTCCGCATACCATGGCACTTCCTCAAGGCTTGTGGCGAGTAGCTGCTCATCTGGAAAGGTTTCCAGAATATCCTCTGCCTTAACTGAGTTTTCAGCTCCTTCAAGTCGCGATAGATGATCAACGACTTGGTTTTCCGTGCCTTTACGATCACGAATCTCCAGGTCGAACTCTTGCAGTAGCAGCACCCAACAAATCAGGCGGTTTGGACTCCTTCTTTTCAATCAAGTACCTGAGAGCAGCATGATTAGTATATACAATTACCTTAGAGCCAATTAGGTATGATCTAAACTTGTCGAAGGCGAACACCACCGCCAACATCTCCTTTTCAGTCACAGTGTAGTTCAGCTGGGCTCCACTCAACGTTCTACTTGCGTAGTAAATTAGGTGCATTATCTTGTCTTTTCGATGTCCTAGCACTGCTCCCACTGCATAGTCACTAGCGTCACACATGAGTTCGAATTTTTGCTCCCAGTCGGGGGCAACAATGATGGGTGTTGTGACTAGCCTCTTCTTCAACTCCTCGAATGCTACCCTGAAATCATCAAAAAACACGAAAGGATGATCTTTTTCTAACAACTTACGCAGAGGGTTGGCAATTTTTGAGAAGTCTTTGATAAAACTCCGGTAGAAATCGGCATGCCCGAGGAAGCTCCTAATTGCTTTGACTGATGTGGGAGGTGGAAGCTTAGTTATCACATCGACTTTCGCCCGATCCACCTCGATTCCCTTGCTTGATACCAGGTGTCCCAAGACTATACCCTCTTTTACCATGAGATGGCACTTTTCCCAATTGAGTACAAGGTTAGTCTCGATACACCTCTTCAACACTCGGGTCATATTTGTAAGGCACTCATCTAATGAATTTTCCACCACTGAGAAATCATCCATGAAAACCTCCATTATGTCTTCAACCATGTCGGTGAATATGGCCATCATGCACCTTTGGAATGTGGTGGGTGCATTGCATAGGCCAAAGGGCATCCTCCGGAACGCAAAAACCCCATATGGACATGTGAACGAGGTCTTCTCTCTATCCTCTGGTGCAATGGAGATTTGGTTGTACCCTGAGTACCCATCCAAAAAACAGAAGTGGAACCTCCCTGCCAGTTTGTCAAGCATCTAATCAATGAAGGGAAGTGGAAAATGGTCTTTTCGGGTGGCCAGATTTAATTTCCTGTAGTCCGTACAAATTCTCAAGCCTGTGACGGTTCTTGTAGTGATCAACTCATTGTTATCATTTTTCACCACCGTCATACCACCCTTTTTAGGAACACATTGCACCGGGCTAATCCAGTTGCTGTCACAGATGGGGAAAATGATTCCCGCATCTAACCACTTAATAATCTCCTTCTTCCTCACTTCCTTCATATTGGGGTTAAGCCTCCTTTGGTGTTTCCTGGAAGGTTTGTTCCCCTCTTCCAGCAGAATTTTATGTATACAATATGCCGGGATGATCCTCTTAATGTCTGCCATGGTCCACCCAATGGTAGTCTTGCACTCCGTGAGTACCTGCACAACTAACAAACTGGATGAGATAATAACCGGTAATGTGGAGTTAGGTCCTAGGAACGCATACCTGAGATGGGCGGGCAGTGGTTTCAACTCTAGCTTTGGTGGTTCTTCTATGGATGGCTTGGCTGGAGGAGTTTCTCTTTTTTTCTAAGTGCAGGGGCTTAAATTCAAGTGATCTCTTCCAAAAGCCTTTGCCCTCAAGAGCCAGCACCCATTCTTCCACATTCACCTCATTTAAATTCATAAGACATGCAGCAAGAGGATCCTCAATAGTCAAGGTCTCATCATCCTCTTCCAGTATTACATCCACGACATCAATAAGAGAACAATTGGAGAATTTCACTTGGTCGCCTTATAGATTTCTGCACGTTGAATGTTATCTCCTCATCGTTCAACCTCATCTTGAGCTCCCCAATTTCACAATCAAAGAGAGCTCGCCATGTGGCCAAGAACGAACTTCCCAAATTATGGGAATTTCTTCATCCACCCTACAATCAAGAATTATAAAATCTGCAGGGAACACAAATTACCCTACTTGCACCAACACGTCATCCATAATACCTGAGGGCCTTTTCACAGTTCTGTTGGCCAGCTGCAACAACATAGACGTCGGTCTAGCTCTTCTGATCCCCAACCTCTTATAGATGGCCAGGGGCATAAGATTAATGTTGTCCCCCAAATCACAGAGTGCCTTGGAAAAGGAAAAGTTACCAATGGTGCAGGGAATTGTGAAACTCCCTGGATCGGACAAATTTTTAGCAACTGGTCTAGTAACAACAACACTGCAAGTATGAGTTAGAGTCACTATGGCCAAGTCTTGGAAGTCTAATTTTCGGGACATCAAGTCCTTCATCATTTTTGCATAACCAGGCATCCCCTTCAAAGCATCAATCACAGGAATATTTACCTGTATTTGTTTCAATATCTCCAAGAATTTCTTGTATTGTTCACCCTTCTGGTACTTGGCCAGCCTCTATGGGAATGGTGCTGGAGGTCTCTTCTTCCCAGTGATTTAGGTTTTCTCTTTGTTAGACATTACCTCAACTACCGGTTCCTGGGATGTCTTAGCTTCTTTCTCAGCCTCAATT
This sequence comes from Nicotiana undulata, assembly GCA_005239495.1. NCBI lineage: Eukaryota > Viridiplantae > Streptophyta > Magnoliopsida > Solanales > Solanaceae > Nicotiana > Nicotiana undulata. The sequence continues at coordinate 13,445 of ML262900.1, forward strand.
TGTGTGTTGGTTTCTTCCTGGGCAGGCTGCACTGTCACCTCTGTCGGTCTTGTTGAATCATCTAGCTCAATGGGCACGGGTACAAGTGTCTAAGCTTGTCTTCTTTCTCGAGCCCTCTCTTGCTCCATGTCTAGGTCTCTGCCATTACGTAGACTCACTGCCATCAGCTGCTTTGGGCCTTGATCTTTTGGATTGACCTGAGTGTCTACAGGAAATGTCCCATGAGGACGATTATTCAATGACATCGAGATCTAACCTATTTGCACTTCAATATTCTTTATGGTTGACTCGTGTGCATCTACTCTTTCACTCATTTTCGCATTTGACCCAATAACCTGCTGCATCATTGCCTCGAGTCTAGCAAACCCATCTTCCTGTCTCCCATTATGTTGCTGCTGAGGTGGATGATAAGCATGCTGCTGATTCTGATTATTGTAACCCTTATGTCCTTTGGTAGGTCGCCACATTACCATGAGGTCGCATGCCTCCTATATTTTCGTTGTTGTGTTGCAACTGGAATGGCATGTATGGATGATTCTACTGGCCCCAATTCTGACCACCCTGTCTCTGGCCCCCATAATTAGACACATAATTCATCTTCTCAGGGTAGTGATGATGATCATTTTCAGCATTCCACTGGCTACCAAGTGGCTGACTAATGCAAGATGTGCATAATACCCCATTCGTTGTATCTACAATGTGCACCTGCTGCTTCTGCCCTGACTCTTCCACCCTTTAGGTGAGGATGCTCATTTGTGTCATTAAGGTGGCCATATTTTCAGCAAGAGTGTTGGCTGGATCTAAGGCCACTAAGTGAACTACTGGAGTGATGGGTGCATTCTTGGTTGTCCATCCCGAATTATGCGCCATCTTGTCGAGCAAGATCTGGATTTCTCTCCATGATTTGCTCAAGAATGCTCCACCAGTTGAAGCATCAACATTAGCCTTCACGCTATCTGCCATACCCATGTAAAACCGCTGCCCCAACATCTGCTCAGGAATACCGTGGTGCGGGCATATAACCAACATCCCTTTGAATCGTTCCCATGTTTCTTGCAATGTTTCCGTTGGTTTCTGTCTGAAGCTCAAAATTTTCATCAATTTGCTGAGCAGTCTTGTTGGGTGGATGAAATTTGTTCACAAATTGTTTGACTAATCCTCCCATGTAGTGATGGAATTGATAGGGAGTGAATTTAGCCAAGTCAGGGTTGCTCCTGTCATTGAGAATGGAAACAACAACAACTTTATTGCTTCCTGAGTCACGTTGGGCTGCCTTTGAGTTTTGCAGATTGACAGGAAGTTCTTCAAGTGCTGTTGAAGATCTTCAATGTATGACCCCGAAAATAGTCCCTTGTTTTGCAACAAGTGCAGCATGTTGTTTGTGATTTGGAAAGATTCAGCCTGTATCTGCGAGACTACTATCATTGTGGCCAAATTCTCTGCTGTGGGTTGTGCCCAGTCATATAGATGAGCCTCTGGCACAAGAGGCGCCACTACCTACGCAGCTGGGTCCACCACGTTATCCCTATTATTGTTCCTGTTGTTCACCAGCTCTGCCATGTATGGTTCACGTTGTTCAGTTTCTTGTTGTTGTTTGCTTTTCCAGTTTGCCCAATTCAAGGCCTTGAAAACTTTCTCGGGATCTGATAATGCTTCAAACACTTCACCAGTTCTCGATGAGTTTCTAGGCATGCACATGTACACCAAGTTAGCAAACATTAAAATTTCAATGTATGGATTAAAAATGAAGAAAATTGACTACACTAAGAATTTTTTTATTTCTTTCAGCTGTAATTGATAACACCGTTAATTCCCCGACAACGGAACCAAAATTTGATCACGCCCAACTATGCCTTATAAAAAGGACAAAGCGGTCGTTGCAAATATAATCCGGATATTTAGCCCAGAGTCGAATCCCACATGGAATTAACCTATCAATTACTTTGGTTAGACTCACTGAATTCTCCGTAATCAACTTCTTAGATATGTTGAATAACAATTGGTGATATTTCTACTAACTATAACTGAATAAAATTAAGTAAACTAAGAGCTAACTATGACTGAGTTGTAAACAAATAAGAGAAGGATCTAAGGTTGTGATTTCCCCTATTGATGGAATCCTTTCGTGTTATGTGTCATATAGATTTTCCTAATCGTTGTCGCGCCCCCTTTTTCCCCAACACTCCTTTCGGGGCCAGTTAAAAAGAGTTTATGACATTGGTTAGGACAACTCATTCCTTTTGGGAAAGGGGTTTGCATGTTTCGAAGAGTCGCCACCTAATGATTTTAAGGTGCGTTAGGGCACCTATTGGGGGTTCATTTACAACTAAGTTTGACAACCAGAGACAGGGTAAGGGCTTGAAATTATCCTAAGGGGAAGGTGTTAGGCACCCCTCAACATCCACAAGTGTGGTTCCCGGCCAAATAGCATTTTGAATTTGTACAACTAGTAGGTAAACAATTAATTTCCAAATAGTAGGGGATTTTGAAATGTTCATAGCCTAAGCACACATATGTTACTAGTTTGAAAATATTTAATAGCTAATAGGTTTAGAAAAGGATTATAGTCTAAACATGTCTATAAGGTAGGGGTTTCTTAGGTTTGTTTATAATATGGATCACATCAATGCAATACCCGGTATGACACTCCTCAAAGAGGGGCTACACATGGTATTAGCGCATCAGTCATCATATCCATATCTACCCTTTCCCATACCGTAAAGGTAATTATAGCGAGTGTTGGTCACGACCTCTATTGCATGCTGTTACTCGCCCCTTCCTATTAGTCCCATAGGAGTTTAGGACTTCTATCCTATGAGGGAGGTTCTAGGCAGACCTTCGAGTTTAAAGGTAAAATACTGAAGCGACATACATAAAACAGATAGGACTGTAGATAAGGGGATAACATGTAAACAAGAAAGGGCTCAAGTACCTCCACAGATAAATACAAAGAATCAGCATGACTCAAACACAGTTAAGGTCTGGGTTCATATCCTAAAGCATGGTATCTAAGTGATAATAACAAAGAGGCATATTTATTGCATAACTCATAGAGGAAGTCTTAATTCGTTTTTGCCTATTGATTTTAAGCATGCTGATAGTTAGACAGTGCACATGTAAGAAGCGCATTCCAGTTTTAATAACCTTAATTACCTAAGGCTTGCCTAGGCGTGGCATGATACTCAATTGTTACCAGAATTATTAAAAAAATAGTATAGGAGTTGTTTTACCTAACTCATGTTGTTCTAGGTTTGCAAGAGACGCATGATTGTTTGCCAGTTTATTTAAACATGAGGGAGGGAGACTGTTTTATACCCTTTTCGTGCATCAATAGTTTAATTAGGTGTGATTGAGCGAGTGTGCATGACTTTAGATGCAGATTCCTAAAACATGATTTCTAAATGCACAAAAGATTACTGAGTTGTTAAGCAGGATCTATATAGTGGCACTATACATTAGTTGTCCTAGGAGCAGGATTTCTGGATGATAAATGTGTATACATGTCAATTGAGATGCTGAAACAGTAATCCTAAGAGCATGGTATCTAGTGCAAATAACAGAATTTATGGTTTCATAGAGCATTAATGCATATAAGGAACAGTGTTTTATTGATGCTATTTATTAACCTAAGAGCAGGATTTTTAAGTGATCGCCATAAGCACAGATGAACAGTAGACATGGGATCCTAGGAACATGATATCTAGTATGACATGGATGCATATGTAATATAAAAGTCCTAAGGCATGATTTCTACCATTGATAATTAGATAATATATAGCTACCCTCCCCGTTTCACTAGCCATCCCCAATATTTATTTTCAATAAATTATTACAGACCATTGAGCATGAATTACATAATTGAAATAAGAAAAATAAGGAGTTATTCTATAGAGAGCCTACAGATAGGCCCAAATCCTCCAGAACCTCATTGCCATATGGTGTTTCACAGCCTTTCTCATAATTCGGGTGTGTCAGAGTTCCCTAAGGACCTCAAGGGATCCCGAGCAGTGCTCACACCCAGATTTCATAGCCATAGCAGAGTAAGTGCAGTGCGGAAGGGCCAACCTTAGTGTGTCAGAGTTTAGAGGGAGCTCAAGGGTGCCAAAGCAGTGCTCACACTAAAAGGGCAGAAGTTAAGGGTCTAAGAGTAGAGTGAGAGTGCTTGACATAGTTTTGAAAAGTTTTAGTAGGAAAATGATTTGAGAAAGAGACTTGTCAAAATATAGTTGTAAAATTAACAGAGAGAGTCATTCAATAAAACAGTTTTGAAAAAGGTAATTGACATGCTAAATACAGGACCAGGATAAGTCCAGGAACATCCAAAGAGCACAGAACCAGGACAGGCTCAGCAACACAAAGCCTCACACAGTGGCAATGGGATTGGGGACACATAATGCACAAAGTAGTGAACATGTAACAGGAAGAAGTGGACATAGGTTCAGAATCAGAAGCTCTTAAGGGGTTCATGGGATTGGGATACAACATAGTATAAGATTATACTAGGCATAATAGCATCAAAACAACTTAAAGTAGTGTCAGCAGAGGCATTCCCTAACTAAACAACCAGTACACAAGTATAGAAATAGGAGAATCATATTGAGACAGGTTATGGGAACATGATGAACATAAAACCTAGGATATAACTTAGCATACTAAATGAAGCAATGGGAGCAAGAGTTTAATTGCATGTTGAACAACAAAACAGTAGATAGAAGCATATTAGAAACACAATGAATTGAAACAGCAAAAGAAACATATTGGTTTGAGAAACTTAAATTGAAATTAGAACATACCAGTGAAGAAGACAGTAAACACAAGAGTAGAGGATATGAGAGCATAATAGTTAGCCTTGGCTTGCAGCCGGCTAACTTAGAATAGTATTGAGTAGCACAGAAAGAGAGTAGAGAGTTTTTAGTTGTGAAAGAGAGCTATTAAACCAGTGTGTGTTCGCGTTTTTTGACTGTTAATGAGAGCAGTATATATATAGTTTGAAAACAGGTAGCAAATAAGGTAAGAATCGAAGTTAATCAGTAATTATGGGACTGTGTATCAATCAGTATAAAATCGACATAGATACTCCCTTAATTGAAGGAGTTAAGTTCAAACGGTAGTAGGCAGATAATAAATAAGGAAAATATCATATATGACTTGGAATATATCACACAAGGAAATAATTTCAGCATAGTGAATATAGAACAAATAATTAGTCTAGGTTCAGAAAAATATAATTAAGGAAAGGTTTGTAAGAATCGATTAATAGTAGAATAAATCACATAATAAGGCAAGAGAATAACTCATAGGTCAAGAATCAGTAAGGAGTATTACAATAGGAGATCAGTGAAGGACACCAATCCCAGGGAATCAGGGATTCGAATAAGAATAACACTAGCTAAGGAAATTAACACGAATTACACGGAATAAACAGATAATAGGAAAGGAGAGATAAAAATTGAAACCCTAATAAGCGCAGTGGAGTAAAAATCTCAAAAAATCAAGGATCGAACTAGAACATAGTGCTGACTTAGGGAAATTACCACAAATTTCTATACACAATGGAATAAACATAAGATAGGTATGAGGAGCAAACTCAGAAAGCATAACGGGGTAGAAATCACAAGAAACCCAGACATACTCATGAATAACAGACATGCAAACAAACTAGATGAACAAGTAAGCAGGGACAGTTCTCAGAGTCTAGGGTTAGGACCAAAATTAGGGTTTTCAACATAATGAATCAGATAAAGGGGGGAACTTGAATAAATCGTTAAAACATAGTAGAAATCATAGGACTACATTGAAAGTCAGAGGAAACCGTTTTTAAAAAGGGGTTATGAAACCCTAGTCTGAAGATGAAAAGTCACTTTGAAAAATCGAAAAGCCTTTCAAGGAAACAGTAGAATAACTCGTAATACGCCCAGATCTATTACAGATCTAAGAAAAATCAGAGGCTAGTTATTAGGGTTTCATAGAGACAACCCAAAGAGAAAGAAAATTGGCTAAAGAACCATTGGTTCTAGCCAAAAATGAGGAAATCTTACTCGGACGGCCGTAGATGGACGGAGAACGGAATGAAAGGCCATAGGTGGGAGTTGAACCGCTACAGGTTCTCTTGAGGGCCTCAGGACAGTGTCAAACCGGCATGGGAGGAGAGCCATAAGTTAGGAGTGGTGAGAACCCCATGGTTTCCGGCAAGGGGGGTGGCCGGAGAGGGAGGCAGAGCTCAACGGAGGGGGAAGGTTCTAGAGAACCCCAGAGAGGGAGATAGAGAGACGGGTGAGAATGAAGCGGGGGAAATGAGAGAGGAGGGGTAGTCGTTTAGGTGTTATTATGGTAAGGGGAGATCTGGGCCGTTGATTTGAATTAATCAACGCTCATATTAGAGAGGGGTATTGGGTCGGGTGTCTTTAAGGTATTGTGCCTGGTATTTTGGGCTAATTAAATGGGTTAGGGGTCAGATTTAATTAGGCTAGGATTTAAACGAAAAGTGGCTAATTATTAAATACCCAATTAAAATAGATAAATAATTTATAAAATAACTAATAATTATAAAAAATGAAATTAATGCTTAATAAGTCAACTTAAAATGATTACTTAGCATTTAAAAATACAAATAACTAATCATTGAGTAAAAATAGCACAAAACGTATAATTAGGCTATAATTGCAAAGTCATTTCAATTATAGCCAAATAATGCCAATATGGCTAATTTGTGCAATAATTGAATCTTAATAGGATCCAAAATGATATGTTAAGACAAGAAATGTTTTGAAATTATTTGTAATGCAATTTATGATTAATTATTGGAGTTAAAAAAATACTGGATAAATTAGAATAAATTAGTAAAATCTTGGAAAATTATAGAAAAATATCAATTATTATAAAAACTGATTTTGAAGGTATATATGCAAGTTTTAAAAATAATTTGAGGAAAAATTGGGTATCAACAATCGTCTCTACCGATCATGAGCACTCTTACTATCGTAAATCTCTCCCGAGTAATTACGACAATTTACAAGACGCACTCTCCCGAGTTACGCTAGCTGGGTTTTGTTACAGCTCACTTAGATCGCACCTAAGGTTTCGTTATCCCTAATCCCACCTTTAAACCCTTAGTTATTGATCCCTCATATACTTTGGGAGTGGTGTTTTCAACAACTACCTAAATATGCACTCTCTCCCGAGTAATACATACTAAATAGGCACACCTAATTGAGGATGCTATCAGTTAACTACAACAAGAACGTAGTTGAACAAATAGAGATTAAACTGGGCAAACTATATGTCACGACCCAAAATCCTAACTCAGGTCGTGATGGCGCCCAACACCGTTGTCAGGCAAGCCAACAATTGATCTACTAGTGAAATTCTTTTCTTTTGAAAAGCATTTCGATACTTGCCAAATTTAAGTTTAAAACATTAAGTGGAACGGATAATTTAACCAACTTGAATCAAAGTAACCAAAAGGATCATGAACCAACATATACACTCCCAAAAATATAATGTCTACTACGTGTGCCGGGAACTAGTGTCACGAGTCTACAGGCGAACTAGTAGATTATACAAAAGATAAAAATAAACGGTTCTACTGTCTCAAAGAAGTAGACAGAAATAAACAAAATATAACTCCATAGTGCTGCTGAGAATCGCCGAGGGAAGCAGCTCACCGTGAAGTCAGGTCCAGAATATACTCTCAGGATCAAGCTCCAGTTTAATAACCAGATGCACCAGCCTCAGAACCTATACAATTAAGTACAGAAGCGTAGCATGAGTACATAAACAGATATGTACCCAGTGAGTATCCCGCCTAACCTCGAAGAAGTAGTGAAGAGAGGTCGACGTGATACTTACTAGGGTTAAACAATATGAAATATATACAGGCTAAACAATAATAGCAGTAATGAACAATAATAAGGAAATGAGCATCAAATAACATTCTCTAGTACCCTCACACCATCCCTTTCCATGGCATACAACCCGTTTCACCTTCTCTCTTTCAAAAAATCAAAAATTACATTCACAGGGCTTCTCATAATTTATCAAACATATAACAGACCGCGAACGTACGGTCGATACGACGTGAAAAGTAAATGTGCACTGCTGAGGGTCGAACGACCCGAACCATAGATGCATCTATATGCCCCGCTCGTGAATCGAACATGCGACGCGGTTATCATAATACTAGGGATGCCCCGCTCGCGAATCATACATGCGACTCGGGTTCCCGTATACATATACATAATCCTCAGGGATTTCAGATAATCAACAGGGGATCTTTCTAGCAGAAAAGGGATTCAATAATACCAACTACGAAAAATAACCTCCTAGGCCTTCATATATAAAATTCGAGGATATTAAACTACCTAATCCACATACAAGATCACGGATACAACACATAAAGCATGCTGGTGAATCCTAAACTACCCGACAAGGCATAATAGTAGCTACGCACGGACTCTCGTCACTTCGTGCGTGCGTAGCCCCCGCAAATAAGGACAAGCAATCATTTATAATCACCTATGGGGACAATTCCCTCTTACAAGGTTAGAAAGGAGACTCACCTCGTGCTGAGCCTACTTTCCGGTCAAGAACGCGCCCGAAACTCCAAACTCGTCTCCCAAGGACTCGAAACTAGTCAAATGATGCATAAATACATTAATTTATACTCAAGGGCATGAAATTCCCCTATTTACTTAGTTAATTCAACTTTATTTGAAGAATCCCAAAATACACCCCCGGGCCCACATTCTCGGATTCCGGAAATTTTCGAAGGAAACACTTACCCATAACCTAAGGATCATTAATATATGATTTTTGTGTGTTTTCATAACCAATTCCATGGTAATTCCCTCATTTCATAAAAACCTAGATTTTTGCCCTAAACCTCGATTTCTACTAATTAGGAGGTTAATTTACCTAGGAATTCATGTATTAAACTAACATTAGAGTAGAAATCACTTACCTTTCAGTAGCTAGGTCGATTAGCTCTTTCCCAAGCTCTCAAGGTCGACTATGGAGGAAGGTAATGAAGAAAAATGGTTATTTCCCGTATTTTAAAAGACCTCACTGCCTACAGGGTTTCCGCACCTACAGCTCGAGGACTGCCCCTGCGGTCTCACGCCTACGAGAAAAGACTCGCACCTGCGGAAGAGGGGCAAGGGGCCTGGGCTCGCACCTGTATAACGGAGTACGCACCTGCGTCGACTAGGCTGCCTCACTTGGGGCCGCACCTGCGAAGCAATGACCGCAGGAGCAGTCTCGCACCTGCGACTGGGAAACCGCAGGTGCAGTTACACCAGACCAGGTGCACCAACAGCTATTGCTGCTGGTTTTTTGCCTCATTTGATGCTCGAATGGCACCTGGGCCCACCCGAGCCCCCGTCCAAATATACCAACAAGTCCCAAATCATAATACGGATTTGCTCGAGCCTTCGGAACACTTAAAACAACACTAAAAGTCCAAATCACACCTCAAAAACCCTAGAGTCAAACTTAAGAACTTTAAGTTCTTGAATTCGCTAACAACGCGCCGAACCGACCTACACTCCTCGTAATGACACCAAATTTTGCAAGCAAGTCATAAATGACATAACGGAACTATTCCCGGTCTCGAAATTCCGTTCGGACCTTGATAATACAAAAACACGTTCCAAACCTCAATTTGAACTTAATGAAACTCTATTTTCGCTATTGGGCGCCGAAACGCTCTTGGGTCATCCGAAACCCGTTCCGAACACACGCCCAAGTCCGAAATCATCATACGAAGCTACCGGAACCAGCGAAACCCGATTCAGAGGCCAACCTTAAGGAACTAGGTGTTCCTTTACCATTCCAAACTCTTCCAAATCCCGTACCACCCGTCCCCACAGGTCATAAATCATAAAAAGCAACTACGGGAAGTCTCATTTAGGGGAACGGGGTCCTAGAACGCAAAATGACCGGTCGGGTCGTTACATTATCCACCTCTTAAACAAACGTTCGTCCTCGAACGAGTCTAGAATCATAACTGAAGTGCTGAATAGTGTGGCTATCGGCTCCGCATGTCCTCCTCGGACTCCCAAGTCGCCTCCTCGACTGGTTGGCCCCTCCACTGGACCTTTACGGCCGAAATCCTCTTGGACCTTTGTTGTCGATCCTGCCTCTCAATAGTAGAAACTGGCTCCTCCTCGTAGCCCAACCTCTCATCCAACTGAATGGTGCTGAAATCAACCACGTGAGAGAAGTCGGTGTAGTATCTCCAGAGTATGGATACATGAAAGACCGGATGAACTCCTGATAAACTGGGAGGTAAAGCAAGCTCATAAGCAACCTCCCCAACTCGCCTCAATATCTCGAAAGGACCTATAAACCTTGGGCTCAGCTTGCCCTTCTTCCCGAACCTCATAATACCCTTCATCAGCGAGACCTTCAACAAAACCTTGTCTCCCTCCATAAATGATACGTCACGCACCTTCTAATCCGCGTAACTCTTATGTCTAGACTGTATTGTGCGGAGCCTCTCCTGAATCAACTTCACCTTCTCTAAAGAATCTTTCACCAAGTCGGTGCCATATAACTTAGCCTCGCCAGGCTCAAACCACCCATTAGGAGAACGACACCTCCGACCATACAAAGCCTCAAATGGAGCCATCTCGATGCTGGACTAATAACTATTATTGTAAGAAAACTCGGCCAATGGAAAGAACTGGTCCCACTGACCTCCAAAGTCAATCACACATGCCCTAAGCATGTCCTCCAATATCTGAACTGTCTGCTCCGACTGACCATCGGCCTGAGGGTGAAATGCTGTGTTGAGATCTATTTGGGTGCCCAACTCACTATGTAATTCTCTCCAAGTGCGAGGTGAACTGAGGACCCGATCTGGTATAATAGACACCGGCACACCGTGCAATCGGACTATCTCCCGAATATGGATCTGGGCCAACCTCTCAGAAGTATAAGTAGTAGCTACTGGAACAAAATGCGCCGATTTGGTCAACCTGTCCACAATGACCCAAACCGCGTCAACCTTCCGCAAAGTCTGAGGCAACCCAACCACGAAGTCTATAGTGATGCGCCCCCACTTCCACTCAGGAATGGGCATATGCTGAAGTAGGCCTCCTGGCCTCTGGTGCTCATACTTGACCTGCTGGCAATTAAGACATCTAGCCACCTACTCCACTATGTCCTTCTTCATCCGCCTCCACCAGTAATGCTGCTTCAAATCACGATACATCTTCGTAGCACGAGGATGAACAGAATACCGTGAACTGTGTGCCTCCTCTATAATCCTCTCCCTCAGGCCATCAACATTAGGAACACATAAAAGGCCCTGAAGTTTCATAACACCATCCTCGCCAATGGTAACCTCTTTGGCACCGCCCTGAACCATTGTCTCTCGTAGCTCTGCCAAGCACGGATCATCGAATTGCCGGGCCTTAATCTCTCCCAATAACGAAGACTGAGCTACCACATGTGCAAGAACTCGGAGAGGCTCTGAAAGGTCCAACCTCACCAAGCGATTAGCCAAGGACTGAATATCCAAGGCTAGAGGTCTCTCCTCTGCTGCAATATAAGCCAAACTACCCATACTCTCCGCCTTCCTGCTCAAGGCATCTGCTACCACATTTGCCTTTCCTGGATGATAAAGAATGGTGATATCATAATCCTTCAACAGCTCAAGCCATCTGCGCTGCCTCCAATTAAGATCCCTCTGCTTGAACAAGTGCTGCAAGCTGCAGTGGTCTGTATAAACCTCACAAGACACCCCATACAAGTAGTGCCTCCAAATCTTAAGAGCATGAACGATCGCCCCCAACTCCAAATCGTGCACAGGGTAATTCTTCTCATGAACCTTCAGCTGGCGTGAAGCATAAGAAATAACTCTCCCCTCTTGCATCAACACACACCCCAAGCCAACGCGTGAAGCATCACAATATACTGTATACATCCCAGAACCGGAAGGCAATATCAAAACTGGTGTTGAGGTCAATGTTGTCTTGAGCTTCTGAAAGCTCGCCTCACACTCGTCGGACCATCGGAACGGGGCATTCTTCTTAGTCAACCTAGTCAGTGGGGCTGCAATGGAAGAAAAGCCCTCCACAAATCGGCAATAATAACCTGCTAGACTCAAGAAGCTCCTGATCTCTGTAGCTGAAGTAGGACGCGGCCAACTCTAAACTGCCTCAATCTTCTTAGGATCAACCTTGATACCCTCTCCGGATACCACATGTCCCAAGAATGCCAAAGAATCCAACCAGAACTCACACTTGGAGAACTTAGCATATAGCTTCTGTTCTCGCAAGGTCTGGAGCACAACTCTCAAATGCTGCTCGTGCTCGCCCAGGTTACGTGAGTAAATCAGAATGTCATCAATAAAGACAATGACAAAATAATCAATGTACGGCCTGAACACCCTGTTCATCAAGTCCATGAATGCTGCTGGGGCATTAGTCAAGCCAAAGGACATCACCAGGAACTCATAATGGCCATATCTCGAACAGAAAGCAGTCTTCGGAACATCCGAGTCCCGAATCTTCAATTGATGATAACCCGATCTCAAATCAATCTTAGAAAACACCCGAGCACCCTGCAACTGGTCAAAAAAATCATCGATACGCGCCAACGGATACTTATTCTTAATGGTGACCTTGTTCAACTGGCGGTAGTCAATACACATCCGCATAAACTCATACTTCTTATTCACAAATAGAACTGGAGCACCCCAAGGCGATACACTCGGCCTGACAAACCCCTTATCCAACAACTCCTCAAGTTGCTCCTTCAATTCCTTCAATTCTTTTGGAGTCATACGGTACGGGGGATTAGAAATAGGCTGGGTGTCTGGGGATAAATCAACACAGAAATCAATATCACGATCCCGAGGCATGCTTGGAAGGTCTGAAGGAAATACATCAGCAAACTCTCGAACCACTGGCACTAAATCAATCATCGTAGACTCTGCGGTGGTGTCCCGCACGTAAGCAAGATAGGCCAGACAACCCTTCTCGACCATATGTCGAGCCTTCAGGAAGGAAATAACTCGACTGGCTGCACTAACTAAGGAACCTCTCCACTCCAGCCTACGCAATTCGGGCATGGCTAGAGTAACTGTCTTGGCATGGAAATCTAGAACGGCGTGATATGGAGATAGCCAATTCATGCCTAGAATAACCTCGAAATCAACCATATCGAGCAATAGGAGGTCCGCTCTAGTCTCGAACCCACAGAATGCAACCACACAAGACCGATAAATCTGGTCTACTACCACAGAATCGCCCACAAGAGTGGACACATAAATAGGAGTACCCAAGGACTCACGAGGAACATCCAGGAAACAAGAAAATAGGGCTGATACATAAGAATAAGTGGGTCCTGGATCGAATAACATTGATGCGTCTCTACCACATACTGAAATAATACCTGTAATCATGACATCTGAGGCCACTGCATCTGATCTGGTCAGAATAGCATAGAATCTAGTTGGAGCACCGGACGACTGAGCTCCGCCGGAATGAACATGAGCTGACTGACCTCCCCCTGATTGGCCTCCACCTCTATGACGACCCCTGCCGGCCTGTCCTCCACCTCTAGGTGGCCGGGCCGCTGGCGCTGGACTAATAGGATGATAACCATGTTGTACTGCCTTGCCCCAAAACCTAGGACAAGTCCTCCTTATATGGCCTAGATCCCCGCACTCATAAGATCTCACTGGTGTCATGGCCTGCTGCCCTGAAGAAGAACCCTGGATAGCTGGTGGACAGTGAGAACTCTCTGGCATAACACTAAAGTAAGGCCTCACTGGAGCACCACGAGGAGGTGGTGTAATGATGAATATGGGGGCCTGCTGGGCTGGCCCGTGCCAAACTGACCTCTGCCCCTAGCTGGGTCGCCTCTAAAATCACCGGAGAATCTGGCTCTCTGATCCTGCTGCACCTGCTCTCTGATCCTCGACCGATACCCCTCGATCCTGCGAGCAATCTCTACCACCAGCTGATAAGGAGTCCCCATCTCCACCTCTCAGGCCATGTTGGCCCTAATGCCTAGATGCAACCCGGCTACAAACCTATGCAGTTTCTCAGCCTCCATAGGTAGTATCATGAGTGCATGACGTGATAGCTCAGAAAATCTAGCCTTGTAGTCCGTCACTGACATCAGACCCTGCTCCAGCTGCTCAAACTGGTACCGCAGCTCATCCCTCTCAGATGGTGGAATGGATCTGTCCGGAATATCCGAGTAAACTGCTCCCAGGTGATAGGAAGAGAACTGTTACAACCCATATTCACGTATGTTGGCTCATGCCATATGTTAATCGACATAAACATGAGAAGATATTATGTTTGAGATGATAATAAGTTAATTCTATTGATCTTAAATGATACAAGAGTGTATAAGAGTGATTCAAACGTATTAGAAGTTAAGCGAATTGAGGATGTTGAAACTCGTATTTTTGGATAAACCTAGGGGTGCTTGATATTCTCAAGAGGTCATGCTTTAAGGTATTTGAATCATATAATGTCCTAATCATAGTCTTGAAGTCAAACGAGTTATGAAACAAAAGTCGACAAGAGTTGTCGCAACTTAGGTTAATAGTGTTACTTAAACTTTAGGTCAAATGTTATTAAGCTTTTCTCCCAATATACTATGAATTACAGGGTGATCTACCCATCAAATTGAATATATATGAGTCTAGTTTACAATTCATTAAACCGTTTATCAATACGACATCGGAGTAGAGAGATATAGACATTTTCGCGAAACTGCACAAGCTGCTAGGTGACAAGTAGGTGGGTCACCTACTTGGTTAAATGATAGCCCAAAAAGAGGCAATTTCGGGTCAGCCACAAAGCCCATTAAAAGGCTTATCTACTGCAGTATATACCCCATTATAACTCACAAATAACCAGACCTAAACCCCTGCAAACTTCCTCCCAAAAATCACCCACAAACCCTAATTGATTTTCCCTCTCTTTCAAGTTCAAATTGGGGGTAAACCCTAGAGTTTGAAGAACCAAGATAAGGGCTGAGTTACCCAGCAAGTAAGGTGAGTTTACTGCTCTCTTTCATCCATTTTTTGTGCTGTAAATTCAAGGTAATTAGTTTTATACTTTTAAGAACTCACGGGACGGTGATCGAAAGCCATGAGTTCGAGTTATTCACTTGTAGCGGACTGTTTTGCGGACTGTTTTGTGTTGCTGTTGGGCTGCATAATTTACTACTGTATTGTGGAGTTTTGGAGGAGGAAGGGTGTGGAGAAACACCATATAGATGTAGGATTGTGGGCTGATCATTCGTCGTAACATATCCGGGTCGTTTGACACGACTACGGTGGTTGTCTTATGTATAAAGTTATTAG
>ML262901.1:0-43147 GCA_005239495.1 Nicotiana undulata
ATTGACGTAGATAAACATCAATTGGTATCAGAGCGGGTTATCCTTGAAGAGGCTAACACCTTAAGAAAAGATCAATATGAGTGAACCACCTGGGAATTGGGAATGACAATTAACTGTTAGGCCTCCATTCTTCAATGACCAGTACTACTCCTGGTGGAAGAAATATTTTGAAATTATTTGTAATGCTATTTATGAATAATTATGGGATATAAAGTACCGAATAAATTAGATAATAAATTGGTAAAAATATGGAAAAATATCAATTATTATAAAAGTGATTTTGAAGGTATATATGCAAGTTTTTAAAATAATTTGAGGAAAAATTGGGTATCAACAACCGCCCCTCTTTACCCGGGAAGGATGAAAGAGTTTTCGGGTAAAGACATGATGGCCAATTTTGACCGAGCGAAGCAATTTGAAGAGGTTTAGGCTGCACCCTGGTTTCTGAGATGCCTACATATCCATGGTTTTACAGGAATCAGGCCATTTGTAGTTCAGGAGTCATCATCGAAGTATACCGATGAAGTTTTACAAGAGTGGACTCAATATATGGGGTTGGGTGAACAAACGACTTACGGGAATGGTTACGAGAACTAGAGCGGGAACGCTCCTACCAGGATGACCGTTGCTCGCTGGGTTACCTGCAAATAAATGATACAAGCATATATTGTGTAATTTAAACATGATGCAGATTCCCATCGTACCACGAATGTTGTCTTTGGACATTTAAGGATGACGTCCTCAGACCATGATGTCTTGGGCCATGGGTTGCCTGATGCAGGATTCGCAGGCCATGAAATGATGTTCTCGGTCCATGAGGATGGTGCCTCCGAGCCATGACGCCTTTGAATAATGATACACAAAATATTGAAATAGATCCTCAGGCCATGGCATGGTGTTCGCGGGCCATGAAGATGGTGCCTCCAAACGATGACGCCTTTGGATAAGTTGGTGATACTTCAGCCCATGAAAAATGTAGTAGTATGATGCTGACAAGACAGAGCCTAGTATTGCGTATTGAAGGGCAGAGCTTAGCCCATAGAAAAAGAGAAATAAATAGTGCTTGAGATAGCGTTTAGTTTCGAATAAAAAGTAAATTGGAGGTGGAGCTTAGCCTCGGAAGGCAAAAAAGTAGACTTATGCAAGTGGAAGGCAGAATGGTAGCCTTATGCAAAAATGCAGATGGAGGTGGAGCTTAACCTCAGAAGGGTGAATGGTAGCCTTATGCAGATGGAAAGCAGAATAGTAGCCTTATGCAAGGCAGAATAGTAGACTTATGCAATGTAGATGGAGACAGTGCTTATTCTCGGAAGGACGAATGGTAGCCTTATGCAAGAAGTAAAATGACAAATGATAGTAGAGTTTCTCAACTGATAGCAGATTGCGGCATTGTGATTATTGTGAGCATTGTGACTACGGAGCATTACTTGTATGCACTGATAGAAAATGTCGGCAAGTGTAACGGTTTTGAGAGTCGTATTTTGAACAACGTTTGTCCCCTGGGTGGACAATACGTTTAGGGATTTTGCAACCATAATGCCTGCATCCAAAGAAAAATCGTGAGTTTTGTAAGGGGGAATGTTAGTTCGTATCCCGCTGACATGATTTTTTCGGCTTGAACTGATGATATTGTCTGTATCATTAGGGTAGCGTTGCAAAGCAAAGCTTTTTCTAGAACAAACATGCATGATTTTGTAAAAGTATGACATAAACCGACGACCGTGACACGGTTCGAGACATTTCAACCTTTCCTGCTACAGAATATTTAGGGTCCTCCTCAAAATTCTGCCGCAGTTTGATGGGTCGATGCCTCTGATTGCTGCTTGCTGCGGCAATCGGCTGCACTTATTCGGAACTTTGAGGGTCCTCCTCAAACTTCTGCCCCAGTTTCCAATTATGGGGAAAATGAAAATTTTATGGAATTGTGATCGAACCCATAGGGCTGCCTACATATCCCCTCTTAAACAGAAATCAGGTCAGGCGTAGTTCAATTTACATTATTGATAAAAGCATAAATTATTACACATAGTAACGTTTTACTGCATCTGAATTGATTGGCTTCGGCCAGCTTCTCCGTCCATTTCTGCAAGTATAAGAGCTCCTCCTGTTAAAACCCGATGAACCATGTATGGACCTTGCCAGTTGGGAGAGAACTTCTCTTTGGCTTCGTCTTGATGTGGGAAGATTTTCTTTAACACCAGCTGCCCCGATGTGAATTGTCTTGGCTTGATTTTCTTATTTAAGGCTATGGTCATTCTATTCTGATAGAGTTGACCATGACATACCGCATTCATCCTCTTTCCATCTATGAGGGCTAACTGCTCATAATGATTCTTTACCCATTTTGCATCGCTGAGCTCAGCTTCTTGTATGATCCTTAGGGAAGGAATTTCTACCTCAGCGGGAATAACAACCTCTGTACCATAAACCAGCATATAAGGAGTTGCCCCGGTCGATGTGCGGACCGTGGTGCGATATCCCAGTAAGGCGAATGATAATTTCTCGTGCCACAACTTATGCCTCTCTATCATTTTCCTCAATATCTTCTTGATGTTTTTGTTGGCGGTTTCTACAGCTCCATTCATCTGAGGTCTGTAAGCTGTGTAATTCTTTTGTTTGATTTTGAATGTCTTGCACATAGCTTTCATCAAGGCACTGTTAAGATTGGAACCATTGTCGGTGATGATTGACTCTAGGACTCCGAATCGACAAACAATGCGATCGTGGACAAAGTCTGCCACGACTTTCGTAGTTACTGCTTTATAGGATGATGTTTCGACCCACTTAGTGAAATAATACATTGCTACTAGGATGAACCTGTGTCCGTTGGAGGCGGTAGGCTCGATTGGTCCAATAACGTTCATGCCCCAGGCGGCGAACGGCCATGGTGAGCTTGTTGCATTGAAATCATTTGGAGGTACCTTTATAATGTCTGCATGTATTTGACAGCGGTGGCATTTCCCGACATAATGGATGCAGTTCGTCTCCATAGTCATCCAAAAGTAACCGGCCCAGAGTATCTTCTTTGCTAAAACAAAACCGTTCATATGTGAACCGCAAGTCCCTACATGAATTTCCTCTAGTAGCTTGGATGCTTACTTTACGTCGACACATCTTAATAATCCCAAATCGGGAGTCCTTCTTTACAGGATTCCTCTACTGTGAAAGAAGTTGTTGGAAAGTCTCCGAAGTGTGCGTTTCTGAGTAGGATTTGCAATCTCTGGATACTCTCCTTTTTCCAAATATTCCTTGATGTCATGAAACCAAGGTTTTCCATCTGCTTCTTCTTAGACACGGGCACAGTAAGCAGGTTGGTTATGGATCTTCACCGGAATGGGATCAATGAATTTCTTGTCTGGATGCTGAATCATAGAGGACAGAGTAGCCAATGCATCAGCGAACTCATTCTAGATTCTGGGAACATGCCAAAATTCTATCTTCGTGAACCTCTTTCTTTACTCCTGTACGTGGGGCAGATACGGTAGTATCTTGGAATTCTTGGTAGCCTACTCTCCTTGTACCTGATGTACCAGTAGGTCTGAATCACCAATCACTAACAGCTCTTGAACATTCATGTCAATGGTTATTTTGAGCCCTAAGATTCAGCCCTCATATTCGGCCATGTTGTTGGTGCAGGGGAATCTGAGTTTGGAAGATACCGAATAATGCTGACCGGTTTTTTGATATTAGGACTGCTCCAATGCTAACTCCCTTGAAGTTCGCTGCTCCATCGAAGAACATTCTCCAACCGTCCTAGGATTCTGCAATGTATTCTCCTATGAATGATACCTCCTCATAGGCAAAATACATTTTTAGAGGCTCGTATTCTCTGTCTACGGGGTTCTCAGCAAGGTGATCTGCCATTGCATGTCCCTTGGACGCTTTCTGAGTCACTTAGACAATGTCGAAACTTCTGGGCTACCCAAGTCAAAGCGCATCAGGTGCGTTCCAATAGAGAGTACCGAGCCTCGTATGGAGTGAACTTCTTGCTGAGATAATAAATAGCTTGCTCCTTTCTTCCTGTTTTGTCGTGCTGACCCAGAACGCAGCCGAAGGCTCCATCTAATACTGCAAGGTAGAGTAGCAAAGGTCTACCTGGCTCAGGTGGCACTACAACTGGTGGTGTTGACAAGTACTCCTTAATTCTGTCGAAGGCCTTTTGGCAATCATCGGTCCACTTGGTTGCGGCGTCCTTCTTTAGCATCTTGAAGATCGGCTCACAGATAACTGTAGACTTTGGTATGAACCGGCTGATGTAGTTAAGACGTCTCAAGAAGCTCATCACATCTTTCTTGTTCCTTGACAGTGGTAGTTCTTGAATGGATTTGACCTTCGATGGATCCAGTTATATTCCTCGTCGACTCACAATAAACCCAAGCAATTTCCCAGCAGGAACCCCAAAAGCACACTTCGCGGGGTTTAATTTCAGATTGAATTTTCGCAATCTGTTGAAGAATTTCCTCAGATCTTCTATGTGGTCAGTGGCTTTCTTGGACTTGATAATAACATCATCCACATATACCTCGATCTCCTTGTGTATCATATCGTGGAAGATAGTGTTCATAGCCCTCATGTAGGTGGCCCCATCATTCTTCAGGCCAAATGACATCATCTTGTAATAGTATACTCCCCACAACATAATGAAATACGCTTTCTCAGCATCTTCCTCATCCATCCAGATCTGGTGGTAACTAGCGAAGCAATCCGCGAACGACTGTAGATCATGTTTGGCGCAATTGTCAATCAAGATGTTTATATTTGGCAAAGGAAAGTAATCTTTTGGACTGGCCCGGTTGAGATCCTGGTAGTCGACACAGACTCTGACCTTCCCATCTTTCTTTGGTACTGGCACAATGTTGGCTAACCATGTCGGGTATTCCACTACCATGAGAACCTTAGCGTTAATTTGCTTGGTGACTTCTTCCTTGTTCAAGCTCATATCAGGCTTGAACTTTCTGAGCTTTTGCTTTACCGGCGAACACATTGGATTGGTTGGCAGTTTGTGAGCCAAAATAGATATACTCAGACCAGTCATGTCATCGTACGACCAGGCGAATATGTCCTTATACTCATTTAGAAATTCTGTGTATTGTTTCTTCTCTGATGGTGACAGGTGAATGCTGATTCATGTTTCCTTGACGTATTCTGAGTCTCCCAAGTTGACAACTTCGGTCTCGTCCAGGTTGGACTTAGGTTTGTTCTCAAAATTCTCGACTTCCTTGATAATCTCGTCAGGTATGTCATCTTCCTCTTAATCAATGTCTGTTAGTTGTGTTGTCTCGTTTCATGTCACAGTCATTGGTTCATCAAGACAGGTAATAGTAATGCCCGAGGCTTGTCGGCCTTTGGTTGTCCTGATGCTCCAATTCTTGAGGTATGCTCCTTTACTCACAGCCTGTATGGAATGGCCTTCCCCCCTCCTCCTCAAGAATAACACAACAGTCCATGTCATCATCCTCTAGGAATAAGTTCCTAAATGCGGCGAGTGCTTCCTCTTTGTATTTCCCATAAATAATGCCAGCTTGCTGAAAGGTCTGCTCCAGATGTGGTATTGGCTGTTCCAAAAGGTAATAAGGACCGCGCCAAGATGGCGACCAACTCTTGAATTCTTCCCAAGTATATTCGTATCCCAGACCGAATGTCGTGCCATGTTTCTTGATTTTTATGGGTTTGGGGATTCCTTGGAGTATGGCAGGTGTTACATTGTGTTGGGAGGGTTTGGTCCTTTGGTGGAGTGGCGTGATGATGAGTTGCAGAATGATTTTGCTGTTTTTGGGTGTTTTGAGGAGGTGTAGGATTCTGGATGTTAGGGAGGTTGACGTCCAGGACGCTGAGGGTGAATGATAGGTTTGCCAAATTTCAAACTTGATCAAGCTCTTCTTGGAATTTTAACAACTTTTGTTCAAGTTGTGACATAGTTTCATTTGGAACCCGAATACCCTGGACATCAGTGGCTCTACCCGTTCAACTGTGTTCTCCTTTCTAATGTTGCTTGAATCTTCCATTTTCATCTTGCCTTTGTTCTTGCCTTTGGGAGGACTAGGAGGAGGAGAGGGTGGAGGGCCCCTGGATCTTGTGAGATAGGATGATGATGCCAGAGTGCACGAACTAACCTTTGGGGAGGGGAATAATAAAGAAAAGAAACAAAACAAAAACAAAAAGGTAGCCAAGTCAGTGAGGATTATGAAAAAATATTGCAGTATTTAAACCATATAGTGCGGGAATGTAAAGTGTGTCCTAATTTGGGAACCTCTTTGTTCCAGAGGTAGACCTAGCGACAAATTGATTTGGAGAACTTAAAATGCTAAATGCCTCATTTTATTGATAAACAATAGACTAATCCCAAAACGACACTAAATAAACAAGAAATAAAGGTCACTAATGGCCATTGGCCTTATTACATCGATAAAGCAAAAGAAAGACATCCCTATCTACTTGGTCCCAAAAAGACCTTCCCCAGGCACGACATCCTTGGGTGGATGTTGGTGACCATGTCGAATCTGGGGACTTCGTACCTCATATTTTTGCAAGGCAAACAAGGTTAGGCCCTTACCCCCACGAGACTCGACTATTTAACATCAACAATTAGCATGAAGCATTTAATTCTCCAAATAAATGCGCTGAACGTGATGATGTCCGTTTGGGTTTATGGAAACCCAATGGACTTTTGGACAAGGCTATCTTAAAGGCTATTGTGCGGACAACACGTTAGCCTGGCTAGGTTTGACCATAATGCATGCAGCAGTATAACAGAGTAAGGTTTCTATGGGGTTTTAGACTAGTACCCTTGAGCGGACAACTCAAGGGGGAAAGGCATGGAACCGTCGACTGCACCGGTGATCGACTAGTTTTACCGCAAATAAGCCTTTCCGAATTTAGGGGATAATAATATAGAAAGGGAACAACCACTCATCAAGTGTTTCTGTAGTATTTGTTTGGCACGAGTGGAATATGATGTTGAGCATGATTATGCAAATATGAAATAAGCATTAAAAGCATGTTGTCATGTATTTGCACATTAAGAAAGCGGTAAATACAACAATTATGATTTAAAACGATTACAAAGGGAAACAAAGAAACATGTCAGTTTTGTTTTTGGGAAGGAGTAAATACTTGAAAGAGATAACAATTAATTGCACATAAAGGGGAAAAGGAAAGGGTGCAAATATCAAACAAAGTAAAGGTACAAATTCACAAGGCAGTTTGAAATGGTAAAAGCCTAAGAATCCCCAGCAGAGTCGCCATGCTATCGCACCCCCTTTTCTCCCCCAAGGCACTCCTTTCGGGGCCTGATTCTAAAATGGTTTAAGACATTGGTTGAGACAACTCATTCCTTTTGGGAAAGGGGGTTTATATTTTGAAGAGTCGCCACCTAACGATTTTCAGGTGCGTTAGGGCACCTAGGGGGGGGGGTTCATTTATAACTACGTTTGATAACCAGAGACAGGGTAAATGCTTGAAATTATGCTAAGGGGAAGGTGTTAGGCACCCCTCAGGATCCACAAGTGTAGTTCCCGGCCAAATAGCCTTTTTTGTGAATTTGTACAAGTTAGCAAATAAGTAGGTATGGCTCAAATAATAGGGGGTTTAAGTCTAAATACACAGATATTTGAAAATAGTTAATGGAAAGCTAGATTTTGAAAGGAATTACAATCTAAGCATGTTTGTGAAAGTGAAGGGGTATCCTAGGTTCGTTTATAATATGGATCACATCAATGCAATACCCGGTATGACACTCCTCGAAGAGGGGATACACGTGGTATTAACTCACCGGTCATCATGTCCATATCTACCCTTTCCCACCCCGTGAAATTAACTAAAGCGAGTGTTGGTCCCGACCTCTATTGCATGCTGTTACCCGTCCCTTCCTATAAGTCCCGGAGGAATTTCGGACTTCTATCCTATGAAGGAGGTGCTAGGCAGACCCTCAATTTTTTCTAAAGGTTAAAATACTAAGGCGACATATAAGAAAACAGATAGGACTGACTTCAATTAAGGGGAGCATGGAAGACGAATAAAAGGCTCTGATATATCTCCACACACAGTACACATAGACATCATGACTCATACACAGTTAAGGTCCAGATTCAGGTTTAGATCTTAAGCATGGTATCTAAGTGATAACACAAAGACAGATTTATTGCATAACTTAGAGAGGAAGTCCTAATCAGGCGTGCCTAATGGGTTTTAACACACTGAGAGTCAAGCACTAATCACAAAGATAGTTCTGGTTTTATTTCCTTGTGGTTGATTACCTAAGGCTTGCCTAGGCGTGCAGCAGTTATTCAGAGTTGATAACAACTTCAAGTCGTTATACTTAATAACATGTTGTTCTAAGTGTTGCAAATGTTCAGAGACTAGTTACCGGTTTGTTAGATCAGGAAGACTATTTTATACATCTGTATTTAGACTAAGTGTAATTAAATAAGTACGTTCCTATAACATGATGTCTAATGCAGAATGGTGCATATGCAGTCGCTAAAACAAGATCTCTAAATGCACATAGAATCACAACATATGCACAGTTTCAGGAATATCATAGGTGACCGTTTTTAATGCTTGTTTATCTTAACACATGTTTGCTAAGTGTAGAGCATGGTTGCAGCATGAATAACAACTGATATTAATACATTTATCCTAGGACAACATCTCTAAATTATGTTTCAGAACATGTTTACAAGGCAGGATCACATAATCGCGATTTATTTTTTGTTAGTATTATTTATCCTATAGACAGGATTTCTAAGTGATGATGAGATGCTGAAAACAGTACACATAAGTCCTAAATAGCATGATATCTAATGCATGGCATGCTTGGCATGTTGTACCTAAACATGGCTGCTATTGCGCATAGAGAAAGTAAAACTTAGGGAGCATGATTCCTACCCTTGATTACACTATAGCATGCATATTACCCACCCCCTTTTCACTATCCAACCCCATAGTTGTTTACAATTATTTATTACAGACCATTGAATAGGAATTACATAACTAAAAATAAAGAAAATAAGAAGTTAACTATAGGGAGCCTATAGTATAGGTCCAAATCTCCATGTCTTCAATGCCAAGTAATGTTTCACAAACTTTTCACAATCTTGATGTGTCAGAGATCCCTAAGGACCTCAAGGGATCCCGGACAATGCTCACACCAAGCTTTCATAGCCAATATAGAGTAAGTGCAGTGTGGAATGGCCAGCCTTAGTGTGTCAGAGTTCAGAGGGAGCTCAGGGGTCCCAAGGCAATGCTCACACAAAGGGGGCAGAACTTAAGAGGTCTAGGAGTAAAGTGAGAGTGCTTGATATAGTTGAAAAACTTTGAGTAGAAAAACAGTTTTGGAACAGAGAGTTAATTGAAATAGCCTTTTCATAATAAAAGTTTAACCACTAAAACAGACAGAAAGAGAAGAAACACCCAACAAGTACACAAAAAACTCATAATAGTCAATCAATTACAACCAAGGGTAATGGGAGTTGAGGGACACATAGGTACAAAGTACTGAACATGTAAATGTAGGAGTATGCATAAACAATCAGAGATCCTAAGGGGTTTAGGAATCTAGGAATACAATGGGGTATAGGATTAGACCATCACAACAGTACCAAAAAGTTAAGACTCTAATCGGAATAATGTACTGAACACAGGCATGGGGGATTCATATAAGAAACATGTATTAAGTATACAGAGAATGTTGGTCATGACAAACAAAGCATAACTTAACATGTATATGGGCTTCAGGATCTTAAATACATGTTGAACAACAAAAATAATAAATAAAAGCAAACTAGAAACACAATGAATTGCAACAGTAGTAGAAACATATTGGTTGGAGAACTGAAATCTGAATTAGAACATACCAGTGAGGTGAAGAAAGAAGTAACACAAAGCAAAAGATAGGAGATGCACAATAGTTAGCCTTGGCTTGCAGCCGGCTAACTTAGAGTAGTAGCAAGTAGCACAAAAGAGAGAATAGAGAGAGTAGTAAGTTTTAGTTGAGAGAGAGAGGGAGTTGAACAGATTCGTTCCTTCTCCTTAAAATGAGAGAAGAACATACATATATATAGTTCTTGAAAACTGGGTTGAAATAAGGTAAAAATCAGAATCAATTAATAATTATAGAACTTAGTATCAATTCGAGTGAAATCAGCCCAAGTACTCCCATATTTAAGGGAGTTATTCAAACAGTGAGTACAAATAACGAAAGGGACCATATATAGACTAAAGGGAACATTCAAACAGTGTGAAATAACATGAGTATCCCTTGATTGAAGGGGTTAAATTCAAATGGCTAATAAGCAAATCACAAATAAGGAAAGTTCCCATGCATGTACCATGTAAGGAAATAATTTCAGCCCAATACAAGTATGCAATTGAAACTAGGTTTATCAGATTTTAATTAAGGAAATAGGGATCAATTAACAATGAATCAACCATGTAATGTAAGAAATAAGTTAAAATTCGGAAGTCAGTAAGAATAGTCCATAAGGAATCAGTAAGGTTTTTCAAATCTCAAGGAATCAAGGATTCAAATAATAAATCAGGAACCCTAACGAAGTAAAATTATAGAGAATCAGGGATTCCAATAGGAATAATATCAATTAGGCAAATAATAGGCAAGCAAAAGCATAACAAGGTAAATAACCACATAGAATCAGGGATTCGATGCTAGCACACATTAAACGAACAGGGTATTGATGTTTTATACGTCAATACCACACAAGGGGGGAGGGTGATTTGTGTGGTGTCTAATTTTTCGAGTGCTGTCTTAGTAGAAGAACCTGGTTCTTCTTGGTGTTCCAACTTCTACTGATGCGGAATAATAAATGCAGTAAAGTAAAAACACAGATATTTTTACGTGGAAAACACCTGGCTCAAAAGGTAAAAAAACCACGACCTAATCCTCAGTAAGATTTTCCCAAACTCTTCAGTAAAACTCTGAGCCTAACAACATTTACGAAATAAACTCTTTTGTAAACCTAGGACTAACTCTAATCCCTTTGTAGCAACCTAGCCTCTAGCTAATTGCGACAAACTTCAAGTTAACTCTAACTTGAACAATGTGTACCTATTACAATTGCTTCTAAGAAAGCCGAAAAGATACAATATTAAATCACCTACTACAACCAACTAGACTCAATAACCAAACAGATGAAACTGGTTCTTCTAGCTGGTCAGTAGCCTTCATGTCGCACAAGTATTCTGCTTGCAAAATATCTCTTGGAATTTCGCTTTCAATTCTTGCTTCACTTCTGCCTTTGTGCGATCAATTCTTCAGTAGGAATACTTCAACATTATATAGCGCCAGTAGTTGAGATGTTTTTGTTTAATTCTGATGCAACTCTTCCTTGGTGGAGGAGTTTGTATTAAACTCAACTTCCTTCCTTTGTTACTATCCTTGCTGAATTCAAACTCTAACCTCTTATCAATTTGCAACCTTTTNTTAATTCTGATGCAACTCTTCCTTGGTGGAGGAGTTTGTATTAAACTCAACTTCCTTCCTTTGTTACTATCCTTGCTGAATTCAAACTCTAACCTCTTATCAATTTGTAACCTTTTCTGTTTAGAATACAACCTATTAGTTCCAAGATAATTCATATAACATGTTATCTCCTACGCATGGACTCTTCGCGTGCCAATGAGTCTGTTTCACTATGAAAGCCTGGTGGACCTGGTTCAACTTGGTAGACATTTGTCAATCTTCAAAACCATGCAGTGACGTGGGTTAACTAATTCTCCCTTTTTGATGATGACAAACCCTGTGCTTAACCCTGTACAATCTTCAAACACTTTTTATGGTTTTAAGCATTTATCATAGAGAAACCAGGTTCATTAGGTTATAAATATCACTTGTGAAAATTTTGAAATTTTTAAAAGAACACATCTTCCCCTTTTTGGCATCATCGAAAAGTTGCAAAATGATAAACTTACCAGAGTTATTAACAATTACTCATGGCCATTTAAGGAAACTGCAGGTGCAAAACGTGATTAATCATCACAAGAAACCAATAAATGTAAGATAAATAAGAAATACAGACAAGTCAGTAACAAAACAACAAAATTCATTGATAGGATCGAAAGTAAAACACCATACAGTCGAAAAGAAAAAAACAACCATAACCATGAGCGAAAAAGAGTAAAAATAGAAACATAACAAATCCCGGACTGGGTCATAGATGGGGTGTTGGTGGCTCTAGACATCCTAAGGTTGGGTAGATGCAAATGAGGGCGGGTTCTTGGCTTGAAGGAGAGAAATCATTTGTTGAAGAACACCTTCATTTTTCTCCTTTTATTTTGCTAGTTCAACTCTGAGAGCATCCCGCTCCGCCCCCACCTCATAAAGGCGAGATTTAAATCTAAGAACTCCTTCTAAATGAACCGGGTTCATCTCCCGGAACATTGACAATATAATCACAAGTCAGCAAAGTGTTCTTCCCAATGTAATCCTTAGTACTAGCCATCTTAGCTTTCTTCACAGGAACCTCAAAGTGAGCAAATACAATCGTCAGAATAAAACCATAAGGAATAACGTGTACTTTGGTTCCATTTGCAACTCTGTCGGAGAGTTGAATGATGAAAGCTGGCCAGTTGATCTGCTTTCCCCTGTACAAACACTCCATCAAAGTAAGGTCCATGTAATTGGCGATGTGCCTTCTTTCTTGTCTTGGCAGCAGGAACTTGATCACAAATTCAAAGAATAACTTGTGTTGAGGCCTCATTTAACTTTTGAACACCGGCCTACGCTAAGCTTCCTCCTCATTCTCACAAAAGAATCTGGTGATGTTGAGAGCTGAGGCCATTCCATCAAGACTAGGCCATCTTTGCCTAGTGTAATCATCGTAGCCCTCAGCAGGTATGTTCGGAATCTCTCCCAGTTCCTTTGCATCAAAAGTGATCTGAATGCCTTTGACTGTGGAGGTCACCCTGCCATCCTTCACGACTGCATAACCCATGAACTCCACTGTGATGACCCAAAAGGTCATCCTAACAAAATTTTAGCTAAATCTATGTTCTGAGGCCCTGAAAGCCTCTGTTAATCTCACCTCGATATGCGGGTGCAGCCCGGGCGTGTAGCCGGGAAGTCCTTATGTTGAAATTTGATGAAAATTGAATTTTATGATAATTAATTGAATAAAGTTGACTTTGGTCAACATTTTTAGTAAACGGACCCGGATCCATGATCCAACGGTCCCGAAAGGTCCGTAGGAAACTATGGGACTTGGGCGTATGCCCGGAATCGAATTCCGAGGTCCCAAGCCCGAGAAATGAATTTTTAAAGAAAATTGTTTCTGAATAATAAAGGAATTTGAAAATGAATAATTATGTGAAAACCGTGTTACCGGGCCCGTATTACGGTTCCGAAGCACAGGACAGGTTTATTATATGTTATTTGTCCTATCAGTGAAATCTGGTGTGAAACGGACTTGATTTGATTGGTTTCAGATCAAAATGAGGAAAACTGGAGTTAATGAAGTTTTGAGGTTTTTGAAGAATTTGAAATTTGGCTTGCAAGGTGATTTTATGTTCCCCAGGTCCAATTGAAATTCGGAGATCGAGAATAGTTCAGTGTGTCATTTATAACTTGTCTGCAGAATTTGAAGTCATTCCGAGTAGTTTAGGCCGGTTCGGCGCGTTGAAGTGAATTCTAGAATTTCAAATGTTCTTAAGTTTTATTAATTTGGTTTTGGGGTTTGATTTCGAGTTCCGTTGTTGTTTTTCATGTTCCGGAAGCTTGAGCGAGTTCGTATCATGAATACAGACTTGCCGGTGCTTTTGGACGGGGTCCCGAGGGTCTCAAGGGTGTTTTAGACCCCCGGGAGCTAAGTTGGAAAACCAGAAATATCTGCTATCTGGTTTCCTTCTCTGCGATCGCAGAAGGTGGGTTGCGATTACAGAGAACGATTTTGCTGGGCTAGTGATTGTTCACTGCGATCGCAGCCTCCTCTCCGCGATCGCAGAGGTCTGGGTTCCACACCTTCGCAATCGCAGACCGTCTCTTGCGATCGCATTGTGTCGCGTCTGGGCCGGGTGAGTTTGTTCTTCGCGATCGTAGAACCCCTGCCGCGATCGTAGAGGTCTTGCCAGTTATTCTTCGCGACCGCAGGACCTCTGCCGCGATCGCAGAGGTCTGGCCAGTTGGCCTTCGCGATCGCAGGCCCCTTTTTGCGATCACAGTGAAGGAATCACTAGGCAGTGTTGTAAAATACGGGACTTAGCCTTGTTCCTCCATTTTCATCTTCCTCTTCAAGATTTTAGAGAGCTTCTCAAAAGACCTTCCACCAGTGTTATTAAGTAAATTCCATAGTTTTACTAGTTTCAAACACTAATTCCTAGTTAAATCCACTACTAAATCATCGAAAAAGCATAGAATTAGGTAGTAATTTTAGGGTTCTTGAGGATTTTTGGGATTTTCCATGTTAGGCCATGAATTCTTGTATAAATTACATAACTTCGATCCTTAGACTCCAGGTAATTAATCCCTTCATGAATTTTCGAAAATCCGAACATGTGGGCCCGAGGTCGAAGTTTAGTATTCTCGGAGGAATAGTAGGAAATGTATAATTTGGCTTGGGAATTGGTTTATCGAGTACTTATTGATGTTAATAAATCCATTATGTCTAGACATTCCCGATTCGGAGTTGGATTCAAGAGGAAAGGCTGTGATTAAGGCTTGACTTGCATTTTCTTTGGAGCCGAGGTAAGTGTTTGTCTTAACCTCAGCTTGAGGGATTAGGTATAAAGTCTTGTTTGCTATGTGTAACTTATGTCCAATGTATAGGCGTGGTGATGAGTGCCTATGCGTTGCGGTCAAGCATGCCCGTGAGTTAATTGTGGTGAAACTTACTGTGTTCTTATTATTCTCCGCATTATGAGTAATTGGTGAATTAAAAGTGATACCTTGATGTTGTTTCATGACGTGGAGAGTTATTGCGTTATTTGCTTCAGTTGAGGCTTACATTGTTGAAATTGTATTTCTGATGCGAGGTTGATTATAGTTGAGACCCTTGTCGGGCATTTGTTGATGTTGTAAATTGATGATTTCTCTTTGCAGGGATAATAGGAATTTTATTGAGTATTTTCCATACACTTGAGACCTCTTAATGTTGACTTTCACATTATATTGTTGCTTTGTTTTTTACTTATCACACGATGGGACATGCCGTGTTGATCGAGTGTTATTATATATGCACAAGGGTACATTCCGTGCCGAGTGATTGTGAGGTTATGCACGAGGGGACATTCCATGCCGAGTGTTATTATATATGCACGAGGGGACATTCTGTGCCGAGTGATTGTGAGGTTATGCACGAGGGGACATTCCGTGCCGAGTGTTATTATATATGCACGAGGGGACATTCCGTGCCGAGTGATTGTGAGGTTATGCACGAGGGGACATGTCGTGCCTTTTGTTGTTCCTTATCTGTTGAGAAGTTAAATTCCTGCCTTTATTTCTTTTACATATCAGTTACTGCCCTGTTCTTAGGTGCAAAAGATTGTGAATAACCCATACTTCACATAAAAATCTAGAAGTGCTGGGATTCATTATCCAGGAATGATAGCGGCATCGTCAGTGGCGTATCTTTCCGCCTATGGTTTCTAGCAACCGAGAGATCTAGCCAAGAGAGTAAAGAAGAGTTTAAGTTGATGTGATGTCTCGCTTGATGTTCTAGAATAACATAAGGGAATATATGGTGCAAGCAAGTTGAAGGAAGGTTGCGAATAGTATAAATAAATACGTAGAGGCCGCAAGCTAAATTATAGTAAAACAACGAGGTTTTATGACAGGAGTAAGAATGACGTTTGGACCTTCGATTGAGTAATGACTTGAAGAGGATTTCACGAGTTATACAAGATTTAAATATCCATGTAAGGTGAGTCATATTGGGATGATATAAAATACGGTTATGGAAGTATAGTATCGCCCTAGGTGGATCAATCTAATTACTCCAGATGTCCCTAATGAGACGTGAGCCCTAGTGGTAGTGTTACATAAAAGATAAAGTTATCAGCGGTAGATGATGAATAAACATTAAGGTAAATCGACAATAGATAATAGTATGAGATGAGATTAGACCATCAGTCTTAAGGATGAGCAACGAGAGTAACCTGGAGTTGGTTGCAGACCTCAGTAATGATAAATCAAAGTCATAATTATTGTATAATATGACCTACGTAGATGCAGTAAAGTCATACAAATGGATAACCAGGTCTATGAAATAAGAAATAGTTATATTCGCAATTTATACAAAGTACTGAGCGAAGAACTTCAGTACACCTATAGATGCCCAGAGGCATCTTATTAAGCCTTGTATATGCTTACAAAGTAAGGCCTAGAGGTTGGATAAAAGCTGGGGGAAAAAGGAGAGGAGAGTCGCATAAGCACACTTACAAGGTCAGTATCGTAGAGGCTGCATGATAGCAGGTAGCAACAGTTACGAGATTGGAAGGAATTCGATCACAAGTCATGGCGTGGGAAAAAGGCCTAAAGGGGGTAATTCCCTGGCCTTTGGATTTATTCACAGAACAACTTCCGAAATGGCAAGGAGAGTATTAAGGTATTCACAAGATCTATAAGTTATGAAAATGATAAGAGCATCAGTGAACATTCGAGGACGAATGTTCCAAAGAGGGGAATGATGTTACGCTCCACAATATTACGTCGATATTACATCCCGCATTATTATATTACGATTATGTTACACCTTGCAGTACTACATTACGATGATGTTACGCCTTGCAGTACTATATTACGATGACGTTACGCCTTGCATTACTATATTACGATGATGTTACGCCTTGCAGTACTACATTACGATAATGCTGTGCTTTGATGTATTAAATTACGTTGATGTTGCACCCTGTATTATTGTTGTACGTTGAATTTGTCGTAAGGTAATTGACATCAGTCCAAGGAAAAGATTATTTGGAGATTATAAGGATTATGCTATTTCAAACAAGTAACGAGTAATTCGTGAAGGTGAGAGGGGAAGCAAGTCAAAGAAAATTAATTTTCGTCCAAGTTTGGCATGTTGGGATAAAATTCGGGCCGAGCATTAATACTCGATATTTATGGACTAGCACCATACATTGTACCACATTGCCATGATAGTAAAGTATATAAAGTGTGTTAAAAATAAGTAGCACTTTGAGTAATTTGGGAAAATTCTTCATTATGTGGGTAATTGATTAATTATTAGATAGTGGGAATTATCAAATTAATCATAAGATTAGAGACTAAATAAATGGTGATTTGGATAAATCTTGAACTACAAAAAAACGTGGCAGCCAATTAATTTAACATTGTGACTCTTACATAATATATTACTTGATAGGTGGCAAAATTTAGTAGATTATGTGATATTGCTCATCAAATCAGCGGGCCACACCCACTATACAAGCTTTCCTACACTAGTATTATATTTCATTTCCTAATATCAGAAGATCAAGAACAAAAGAGTGGCTGGTGGAAATGAATCCTTCAAAGAGCAAAATAACTCCCTACAAATCATTACAAAGAATGGGAAATGTTTGCATTAAGGTGATGACTCCACAGAGAGCTATTGCAACGTGAATTACAAATAATTCATGTGAACCTTTACAAAGCTATTGCAACGTAAATTATAAATTCTAAAGGAGAACAGTACAATATTTTTAAGAATATTATACATATTTTTTCTTACTCCAGGTATGTTAAGGCTATCCTTTTTTTGGCAAGATCCAAATTATACAGAAGAAACGAGCAAATGCACAATTTTCATAAGTGACTCTATTCGTAGAAGTGTTAAAGGTGCCAATGTTCTTGAATTCCCATATGTCTTATTGTTCTATCGTCTGTTCATGGGTCTCAGAAAATACGTAAGTTGATAAATTTTGTTTCATGATATTAATCAAAGGCATAATGGTCTTATGACGTACCGAGAGGTTTTATTAACTTATTTTCACATGCATTTCATGCATTTACATATGCACATTGACCCATGACAAGACGATGTTATATACACGTATATATGTATATTATATTTATATGGGATATGGGAAAAGGTTATGGCGTTATATACGCACCACCACCTGATCAGCTGGTATACGTTGATGATTTTGCCCACAGTGGCCGAGATGATATGACGGGATGCCCTCAGAGGCTTGATGATGTTATGAACACATGTACCTATGCACAACATGACATTCATACGCATATGCATGACAATATAATTGTCTCATGATTTACCGAGTTATCCAGACTTACATGTTGAGTCATTTACTTTATACTTCTTTCATGTTTGTTATGTACTTATTTATGTGCCTTACATACTCGATACATTATTCGTACTGACGTCCCTTTTTCTTGGAGACGCTGCGTTTCATGCACGCAGCTCCCAATAGACAGGTCGAGAGCCCTCCAAGTAGGCTATCAACTAAGCGAAAGGTGTTGGTACGTTCAATTTGCTTCGGAGTTGCTTGTTTTGTTAGTATGATTTAGACGTTTATGGCTTGGTATGGTGGGACTCTGTCCCGACCTATTTGAAGATTATGTATTGTTAGTGGCTTGTAGATAGATGTCATGTCCGTAAAAGATTGTATGGCCTTGTCGGCCTATGTTCAGTGTACGAGTGGTTATTCTAGTCTTATAGGCCCGTATGTTCTATGTATAAGTGGTATCACATGTTGTATTCTCCTTATCTCACGACAACTTTTCGGCTCAGTTACCTATGATAGAATAATATGAAATATATGTTATGTTGGTACTCTGTTGAGTAAGGTATCGTTTGCCTGTCGCGGCCCATCGGTTTGGGTCGTGACAACAATCTCCACTTTTAAAACAAACGTCCGTCCTCGAACGGACATAGAAAATTTCCTGAACTGGCAAACAAGCGGGGATATTTACTCTGCATATCCGACTCGAACTCCCAACTAGCTGCCTCAACGGGCTAATCTTTCCACTACACTCAAACTGAAGGATAACTCTTTGACCTCAACTGACGAACCTCTCGGTCTAAAATGGCTATCGGCTCCTCCTCATAAGTCAAATCTTAGTCCAATTGTACAGAGCTGAAATCTAACACATGGGACGGGTCACCATGATATTTTCGGAGCATGGATACATAGAATACCAGATGAATTGAGGACAACCCTGGAGGCAACGCAAGTCTATAAGCTACCTCTCCCACTCTATAAAGAATCTCAAATGGCCCGATATACCTAGGGCTCAACTTGCCCTCCTTCCCGAATCTCATAACACCCTTCATGGGCGATACCCGAAGTAATACCCTCTCTCCAACCATGAATGTCACATCACAAACCTTACGATCGGCATAACTCTTTTGCTTGGACTGAGCTGAACGAAGGAGATCATGTATAATCTTGACCTTATCTAAGGCTTCTTGAACTAAGTCTACACCCAATAACTGAGCCTCTCCCAGCTCAAACCACCCAACTTGCAATCTACACCGTCTACCATATAATGCCGCATAAGGAGCCATCTGAATGCTCAGCTAATAGATATTATTGTAGGTAAACTCCGCTAACGACAAGAACTGGTCCTAAGAACCTCCGAAGTCAATAACACAAGCATAGAGCATATCCTCCAAGATCTGAATAGAACGTTCAGGCTGCATGTCCGTCTGAGGATGGAATGTTGTGCTCAACTCAAACCGTGTACCCAACTCACGCTGAACCGCCCTCCAAAAGTGTGAGGTAAATTGCGTACCCCGATCAGAAATGATGGAAACGGGTACACCTTGAAGGCGAACAATCTCTAGAATATATATCTCTGCCAACCGCTCCGAAGTATAAGTACTTTCCACTGGAATGAAATGTGTTGATTTAGTCAGCCTATCAACAATAACCCAAACAACGTTGAACTTCCTCTGAGTCTGTGGGAGTCCAACAACAGAGTCCATAGTGATACGCTCCCACTTCCACTCAGGAATTTCTATCTGCTGGAGCAACCCACCGGGTCTCTGATGCTAATACTTTACATGTTGACAATTCAAACAATGATCCCACATAACCAACAATGTTCTTTTTCATCCTTCGCCACCAATAATGCTTACGCAAGTTCTGGTACATCTTGGTAGCACCCGGGTGAATAGAATACTTAGAATAATGAGCCTCTTCAAGGATCAAGTCACAAAGCCCATCAACATTAGGCACACATATACGACCCTGCATCCTCAAAAAACTGTCATCTTCAACTGTAAAACTCTTGGCACCACCGTGCCAAAATGTGTCCCTAAGGACCATCAAATGCGGGTCATCATCCTGCCGATCTATGATGCGCTCAAATAAAGGAGACCGAGCGATTATACAAGCTAGAACACAGCTGGGTGAAATATCCAAACTCACAAACTGATTTGCGAATGTCTGAATGTCTCAAGCTAACGGTCTCTCACCAGTTGGAATAAATTCAAGGCTGCCCGTACTCACCGCCTTCCTACTTAATGCATTGGCCACTACATTAGCCTTCTCCGGATGATATAATATAGTGACGTCATAATCTTTCAATAACTCTAACCATCTCCTCTGTCTCAAATTAATATCCCTTTGCTTGAACAAGTACTGAAGACTGTGATGATCCGTGTAAACCTCACACGACACACCATAAAGATAGTGCCTCCATATTTTCAATGTGTGAACAATGGCTGCCAACTCTAAGTCATGGAAAGGATAATTCTTCTCATGAAAATTCAACTGCCGAGACGCATATGCAATCACCCTGCCCTCCTACATCAATACCGCTCCAAGACCAACGCGGGAAACATCACAATATACTGTGAAAGATCCTGAACGTGATGGTAATACCAACACCGGTGCTGAAGTCAAGGTTGTCTTGAGATTCTGAAAGCTAGTCTCACACTCGTCCGACCATTTGAATGGGGCACCTTTCTGAGTCAATTCAGTCATTGGGGATGATATAGATGAAAACCCCTCTACAAAACGACGTTAGTAACCCGCCAAACCCAAGAAGCTCCTGATTTCCGTGGCTGAAGTGGGTCT
This sequence comes from Nicotiana undulata, assembly GCA_005239495.1. Taxonomy (NCBI): domain Eukaryota; kingdom Viridiplantae; phylum Streptophyta; class Magnoliopsida; order Solanales; family Solanaceae; genus Nicotiana; species Nicotiana undulata. Next base: position 20,989 of record ML262901.1, read on the forward strand.
AAGCCAGTTCTTGATTGCTTCTGTCTTTGTAGGATCTACCTGAATACCCTCTTCTGATACAATGTGACCCAAGAAGGCTACTGAATCCAACCAGAACTCACACTTTGAAAATTTTCGCATACAATGATTATCCCTCAAAGTCTGGAGCGCTATACGGAGGTACTACTCATGCTCCTCCCGACTACGGGAGTATATTAGAATATCATCAATGAATACTACTACGAAGGAATCCTTTAGAGGCTTGAAAACCCGATTCTTCAAGTCCATAAAGGCTGCTGGGGCATTAGTCAAGCCAAAAGACATCACCAGAAATTCATAATGCCTATACCTCGTCTGAAAGGCTGTCTTAGGAACATCAGAGGCCCTAATCTTCAACTGATGGTAGCCCGATCTCAGATCAATTTTCTAAAACACACTGGCACCCTGAAGCTGATCAAATAAATCATCAATTCTCGACAATGGATATTTATTCTTGATGGTGACTTTATTCAACTGCCGGTAATCTATACACATTCTGATAGATAATCTTTCTTCTTCACGAACAAAACCGGTGCACCCCAGGGCGAGACGCTAGGTTTAGTGAAGCCTTTATCAAGCAAGTCCTGCAACTGCTCTTTCAATTCCTTTAATTCTGGGGCCATCCGGTATGGAGGAATAGAAATGGGTTGAGTGCCCGGGGCCACATCAATGCACTAATCAATATCCCCGTCGGGTGGCATCCCCAACAGTCTGCAGGAAATACCTCGGGAAACTCACAAATAACTAGCACAAAATCTATATAAGGAACCTCAGTATCAGAGTCACGAATATGAGGAAAATAAGCCAAAAATCCCTTCTCAACCATGCGACGAGCCTTGACATAAGAAATCACTCTACTGGGGGAATGACCAGGAGTCCCTTCCATTCTAATCGAGGAAACCCTGACTAAGCTAAAGTAACTGTCTTGGTGTGACATTCCAAGATGGCATAATAAGGTGACATCCAATCCACGCCCAATATGACATTAAAATCAACCATGTCAAGAAGCAGAAGGTCCACACTAGTTTCAAGACCCTCTATAACTACCACACACGAATGATACACACGATCTACAACAATAGCATCCCCAACCGGTATAGACGCATAAACAGGGACACTCAAGGAATCACGGGGTACAACCAAATACGAGGCAAAATATGATGACACATAAGAATAAGTAGACCCCGGATCAAACAAAACTGAAGCATCTCTATTGCAAACTGAAATGATACTTGTGATAACAGCATTGAGGACTCCACCTCAGATCTAGATGGAAATGCATATAAAATGGGCTAGGCCCTGCCACATTGAACCACATCTCTAGGAGGACCTCTGATAGGCGGATCTCCACCTCTAGCGGGCTGGCCTCCACCTCTAGCGGCCTGACCTCTACCTCTAACAACCTGACCCCTACCTATAGCTACCTTACCCCTACCCCTGGTTGGCTGGGCAGGTGGTGCTGCAGCTGGTGCCGGAACTATGGCACGAGAACCCTGGTACTGATGCTGATTACCTGAATACCTCGGACAAGCTCTCCAAAAATTCCCATATTCACCACACTCAAAACATCCCTCCTGATATAGAGGTTGACCCTAACGAGCCGGCTGACCACGATAATAACTCTGCAGAGGAGGTGCTCTAATAGGAGCTGATGGAGCACTATAGACTGGCTGAGCAGAATGAGGCATATGAGAACCATGACCACTTGAAATACCATGTGAAGCCTGAAGTGCTGAATGGAATGTCCTGGAAGGTTGGCCTCTGCTAAAATTAACCCCGCCTCCAGATCAGGCACCGCTGAATCCACTGGAATAACGAGGTCTCTTGTCTGACCCCTGATCTCCCATCTCGAAAACCGTCTCAACTCTCCTTGCCACATTGGATACATCCTGAAAAGAAATCTCGGTCCCTGTTTTCTTAGCCATCTGCAACCTGATAGGCTGAGCAATGCCCTCAATAAATCGCCCGACCCTCTCCCTCTCCGTGGGTAACAAGAGAATATCATGTTGAGCCAAATCCACAAAAAGATTCTCATACTGGGTGACAGTCATGCTTCCGTGCTTAAGTTTCTCAAACTTGTGACGATTCTCCTCTCTAGTAGTAATAGGCAAAAACTTCTCTAAAAAGAGATGTGAAAACTGATCCCAAGTTAGAGCAGGTGACCCAGCTGGTCTAGTCAATAAATAATCCCTCCACCATTTCTTGGCGGAACCAGACATCTGGAAAGCAGCAAAGTTGACCCCATTGGTCTCCAAAATACCCATGTTCCGAAGAACCTCATGACAGCTATCGAGATATTCCTGAGGGTCCTCTGAAGTAGGACCACTGAAATGAACTGGGAAAAGCTTGATAAACATGTCCAATCTCCACAAAGCATCGGTAGACATAGCCGTCCGATCAACGAGCGGTGCTGCAACAACTGGCTAAACTACCCCAACTAGATTGTCTGTTGGGGTCTGAATCTGAGCAGTAGTCTGATCTGGGGTGTGGGTAGCAAGATTCTGGACCCCTCCTCCAACTTGAGATACGACTGCTGCCACGTGGAGTGTGCCTGTCTGGGGTACGCTCTCCACAAGTCTCACTAATCAGACCAGAGTATCTTGAAGCACAGGGTAGCAATAAACCCCTCTGGGACCTGAGCTGGTCCCGCTGGAACGGTCAGAGCTAGAACCCCCTTATTAATCTCTATCTGGGGCTCCGCAGCTGGGGCTTTTGTAGGAGCTATGGGCTGAGTTCTGCCCCTACCTCGGCCTCTGACATGGCCTCGGCCTCTGCCCCTAGTAGGAGCTGCTGCTGCTAGAGGACCAGATTGTTGGTTAGCGGAAGAGGAAGCACGTGTTCTCGCATCTGCGAGATAATATAAGAGTTCAATCCATATTAGAGATAAAAAGAATCGCACGATATAGTAGAAAAAAGATTGAGTTTGTTCCTAACTTTTTAGCCTCTGGGAGATAAGTACAGACGTCTCCGTACCGATCCATTAGACTCTACTAAGCTTGTTAGTGAATTGTGAGACCTAGGCAACCTAGTGATCTGATACCAACTTGTGACGACCCAAATTCCCAACCCTCGGGATCGTGATGGCGCCTAATATCATACTTACTAGGCAAGCCAATGTTAGAACTTAATTAACCATTTTTTTTTAAAAATTTATTTAAACATGAATAACCAATTTAAAATAAACACGAAATCTAATACTTTCCAACAACTGATATCAGGAATAATATTCGAAATAATAAATGAACCACGAACTAATGCTAACTATAAAACTACCCAGGGTCTTGTGTCACAATTCACAAACTACTAAAGAATACTACAAGTAAATGGCCTGAAAGAAATATATGTATGTCTGTTTTGAATGAAATAAAACAGCAGCTAAATAATGTAGAGAAGATTCCAGGAATCTGCGGACGCTAGCAGATCTACCTCGTGTTTCCGTGCAAATGGTAGCAACTAGTACTTCAACTTAGCTCTGGCCGGTACCTGGATCTGCACAAGAAGTGCAGAGTGTAGTGTCAGTAAAACCGACCCCATGTACTTGTAAGAGCCGAGCCTAACCTCGACGAAGTAATGACGAGGCTACTAATGATCTGTAGCAATTAATAAAATAACTCAGCCGCCTTTTCCAGATCTCAGCTATAACCAATTCTCACGTAAGTTTCCAAATTTCCAAATTAAATAACGATAAAAGTAGAGTATGGGAACAATAAAATAAAACAGTGAGTTTTCCAGTCATTATCATATAATCAGTAAAACGTGAATATCCTTCCTTATTGCTCCTTGTTGAGGCACGCAACCCCCTCTTACCTGTCCACCTTTATTGCTCCTCCCTATATATATCACTCTTATTTCTCCTGTTGCGGCGTGCAACCCGATCATACATGTCCACCCTTATCCGTCCTTGTTGCGGCGTGCAACCCGCTCCCACCAGACAATCACATCTCTTTATTTATAAAAATAGATTTCACAATTTAGGTGAAAGACATTCACAATATTTATGTCTCAACAATTGTAAATGGAAAGTTGTACTATTCATAAACTTCATCAATTATCACTTCACAATGAAACCAACCAGAATGTATCGTAAAACAATTTCGACCAGCTCAACCTTTTATGTACCACAATGAATCCAAGGGAACATCTAACACTTCCAAAATACTTGAAACCATATTTAACAACAAGTTGACGAAAACAAGTGGACATGGAGGCATAAAAAAATCATGAAAACATTTAAGCCAGGAATCAAACAAATGCGGAACAGGGAAAGGATCATGTTCAATAGATAGTTTGGTGGTGCATGGATACTCTTCATGTAATGACCCAAAAAGGTCATCTTATATAAATTTAATTATGACTGTGTTCCGAGGCCCCAAAAGCCTCGGTCAAGATCACCTCGATATGCGTGTGCAGCCCGAGCACATAGCCGGGAAGCCTTTATGTGAAACTTGATAAAGAGTTGAATTTATGATAATTATTTGAATAAAGTTAACTTTGGTCAAAATTTTTGGTAAACGGACCCGGATCCGTGATCTGACGGTCCCAGAAGGTCCGTAGGAAAATATTGGACTTGGGCATATGCCCGGAATCGGATTTCGAGGACTCAAGTCCGAGAAATGAATTTTTAAAGAAAATTGTTTTCCGAAAATAATAAAGGCTTATGAAAATGAACCTTGATGTGAAACCTGTGCTGCCGGGCCTGTATTATGGGCCCGGAGCGCGGAATAGGTTCAATACGTGTTATCTATGTTATTTGTGAAATTTGGTAAGAAACGCACTTGATTTGATGGGTTTCGGATAAAAATGGGAAATTTAGAGTTAGTAAAGTTTTGAGGATTTTCATAAGAACTTGAAATTTGTTTTGGAATGTGATTTTATGCTACCGAGGTCCGAATGCAATTCCGAGATCGGGAAGAGTTCCGTTATGTCTTTTATGACTTGTCTGCAAATTTTGAAGTCATTCCGAGTAGTATAGACCCGTTCGGCGCAATGAAATGAATTTTAGAATTTTAAGTTCTTAAGTTGATTCAATTTGGTTTTGGGGTTGAATTTTGAGTTTCGTTGTTGGTTCTCATGTTCCGGAAGTTCGAGCGAGTCCTTATCATGAATATAGACTTTTTGGTGTCTTTGAACGGGGTGCCGAGGGGCTCGGGGTGAGTTTCGGACCCCTCGGAGTTAATTCCAAAACACCAAAAAATTTTTGTCGGGTTTTCTTCAGTGCGTTTGCAGGCAATTAGCTGCGATCGCACAAGAGGTTGGACCTGGGGTGGGAGAATGACCTGTGCGATCGCACAGGTCTATTCGCGATCGCACAAGGTATGCTTTGACTGGACCCTTTTTGTTCTCTGCGATCGCACCCCTCACCCCTGCGATCGCACAAAGCTGCCTACCCCTCCCCTGTCTGCTACTCTCTGCGATCGCCAGCCTTCAGCTGCGATCGCACTATGCTTCTTGAGGTCCCTGTGCAATTGCCCTGTGCAAACGCACTGGCCCAACTGCGATCGCATAGTACAAACAACTGGGCAGTGTATTTTAATACGGGACCCAACCCATTTTTCCTCCATTTTCATCTTCCTCCTCATGGTTTTGAGAGCATTTCAAGAGGGGGTTCCACCATTGTCATCAAGGTAAGTTAATTCCTTAGTTTTCATGATTTTAACATCAAGTCCTAATGAAATTCCATTCTAATTATCCTAGAAATTCATAGAAATTGATAGAAATTTAGAGATTTTTGGAAGTTATGAATTAACCATTTTTGCCATGAATTCTAGCTAGAACTTGAATAATTATGATCCTTAGACTCCGCGTAATTGATTCCTTCAAGAATTTTCGAAATCCGAACGTGTGGGCCCGGGGTCGAAATTCCGAAAACCTTCAAGAATGCTTAATTTTGGGATTCCTTATTAATTCTCCTTCCTTGAGCTTAGAATTGATTCAATTATATCATATTAGGCTAGTTGCGAGCCGTCGAGTGTAGATTTCGGAGATTCGGGCGCGTCCTTGATCCGAGGGGTGATATCGTCACGAGGTGAGTCTCCTTTCTAACCTTGTAAGAGGGAACTGTCCCCATAGGTATTCTATGTGTTGTATGTATTTGTTTTGGGGGCTACTTGCGTACCACGTGACGAGAGTCCGTACATCGCGATTACATGTGTTATGTTCGGGTAGTTTAGGACCACATCATGCCTTGTATTCTGCCTTGAAATGTCTTCTATGTTATAAATTCTTGCTTGATATATCATTTTTATCCCTGAGTATTTCATTGATTAAATATTTGGAAAGATGTGATAAGTGAAGTAGACTTAATGTTTTGTGTGCGCATGTTGTCGCTTTGCCCTTTACATCCCGCGAGCGATATGCAAATCTTCCTTCACTCTTAGGGGAGCGCCGTACTCCACGACGGATTTTTATAGTGCCCTCTTGGTACGGGCCAGTCGATCCCCGGCAGTGCATGGACGAAGTTACACTATGATATGATTACATTAATAAACGCACTCTTGGTACGGGTCGGTCGATCCCCGGCAGTGCGTAGGCAGGATTATTGTTAAGCATGCACTCTTGGTACGGGTCGGTCGATCCCCGGCAGTGAATAGCTATTCTTCACTATGATATGATATGATTACATTGATAGACGCACTCTTGGTACGGGTCGGTCGATCCCCAGTAGTGCGTAGGCATGATTATTGGTAGGCATGCACTCTTGGTACGGGCCGGTCGATCCCCGGCATTTCATAGCTATTCTTCCTTATGACTCCAGCCTGTTGTCTTATCCTTGTGTGCGCATGACTATTTGGTGTTGTTTCCGGATTTATGATTTAAGGAAGTATTGGGAAGAAGAGAAAGTGGAAACTGCCATTTGCTTTCAGTACTTACCTGAAAACCTCGTGTTTACTTCATTGTGATATATTGCTTACCTGTCTACTGTTTTCCTTATATTCTGATTTATGTTAACTGTTGGACCTTAGTGAGTATCGAGTCGACCTCTCGTCAATACTTCTTCACGATTAGATGGGATATTCACTGGGTACATATTTATTTATGTACTCATGCTGCACTTTCTTTTCTTTTCTATACTTGACTGTACAGGTCCAGAGGCTGGTACGTCTGATTATCAGTCCGGTGCTAGATATTGATAGTGTGGTCATACTTCACGGTGAGCTGCTTTCCCGGTGACTTCCTAGCAGCACCCTGGAGTTTCTTTTGTTATATTCTATATCTATTTAATTCAGAATGAGACTTTGACACTCGTGAAACTAGTTCCTGGCACACATGCAATTTGTATTTTGGGTTTGGGCTGTGTATCTATATATGTGCTTCGGTTTGGCCCTGTGCCTTCATATTTTTATGATGTTTATGTCGTATCATGCTAGCATTATGTTAATTGTTTAGAAATGGTAATTTCCGACATGTTTAGATCAGACGGGCAAGGGGATATCATCTAGTGTTTTCTATATATGATTTCCTAACCCCGTTGTTGGGTGCCATCGCAACCCGAATTAGGATTTGGGTCGTGACAACGTGGTATCAGAGCTTTAGGATCACATAGTCTCACGAGTCACGAGCAAACCCAGTAGAGTCTTGCGGATCAGTACGGAGATGTTGTACTTATCTTCAGGAGGCTATAGGGTGTTAAAAAACTCCTCCTTGTTTAGACCCTATCGTGAAATCTATGATGTAATCAATTTATCTTCTACTCTCTCACAGATGGTGATGAAACGTGCTTCTCATGTCCCTGATCCAGGGCAGGCCGCTACCCCCGCCGCTCGAGGCCGTGGTAGGGGCAGGGGTAGGGCTCCTATTCGAGGTAGGGGACGACATCGTCCCAAAGCTGTACCAGTTGCACCGCTTGAGGATCCTATTATCGAGGAATAGGATGAGTTGCCTCCAAATTCTCCTGCTCCAGCGGATTTTATGACAGCGCCAGGCTTCTAGGAGGTCATGGGCCGCATGTTGAGATTTATGGACACTATGACCCAGGCAGGCGTACTTCCAGCAGACCCTACTACTTCCCAGGAGGGAGGGGGAGTTCAGACCCCTACCGCTCAGGCCACCGGACAGGCAGCGACACATCATACTCCGGGTACACCGCCCGTGGGTGGAGCTCAGCCTATCGTAGCACAGCTAGATCCCAAGCCAGTTGCAGAGGGTGACCATCAGAAGATGCTTGATAGGTGGACCCAACTTCGCCCTCCAGTCTTCTGGGGTGAGCGGGGCGAGGATGCCCAGGACTTCATAGACAGGTGCAGGGACAAACTGCACAACATGAGGATACTAGAGTCACATGGGGTGGACTTCACCACATTTCAGCTTGAGGGTAGAGCTCGCTGCTGGTGGCAGTCATATGTTCTTAGCAGGCTAGCGGATTCTCCTTCTTTCACTTGGAGTCAGTTCACTCAGCTATTCTTGGACAGATACATTCCACCGTCTAAGAGAGAGGAGCTTCGGGGTCAGTTTGAGAGGTTACAACAGGGGTAGATGTCTGTGACGGATTATGAGGTGAGGTCTTAAGAGTTATCTCGCCATGCTCTTATGATATTTCCCACTGATGCCGAGAAGGTGCGGCGATTCATGGCAGGTTCACATCCGGGTATCAGGACCTCCATGGCCAGAGAGGTAAAGATGGGTACCCCATACCAGCTTGTAGTCGAAATAGCTCGACGGATTGAGGGTTACCGTACGAGGAGCAGGGAGCAGGGTCAGCTAGGTCAGCAGCGTCAGTAGGACAAGAGGGCCAGGTTCACAGGTGACTTCAGGGGTGCTCCAGCTAGGGGCAAAGGTCAGTTGGGAGGCGGCCAGTTCAGTAGGCTTTCATATTCAGCACCTCCACTACCGCCCAGGGGTATTTCAGTGAGGCCTCAGTTTAGTGCCATGCCAGAGCGCTCTTACCATCCACCAGCCATCCAGGGTGCACCCAGCGGTTACTCCAGCCGTCAGAGATCCTCCGGTTCCGATTTGAGTGCCCTGTCAGTTGATTCTTACCGCCCTCCAGCTATTCAGGGTTCTTCTTCTTCGGGACAACAGTCTAAGGCATCTAGAGGTTTTTTCGAGTGTGTGGCGTGGACCATATGATCAGGCAGTGTCCAAGGTATCAAGGCAAGGCCGTGCAGCAGAGTCACCAACCTATGACTTCAGCACCAGCAGTTCGACCGCCTAGGGGTGAGGGTCAGGTTTGCAGGGGCCGTCCTAGAGGGGGAGGCCAGTCAGGAGGGGGTCATTCAGCTCCAGCTCGCCCTGGAGGAGCTCAGCCGTCAGGTTATGCAGCCAGATTCTATGCTATTCCGGCCAGATTAGACGTAGTGGCCTCAAACGCCGTGATTACATGTATTATTTCAGTCTGTGGTAGGGAGGCTTCAGTGTTATTTGATCCAGGGTCTACGTATTCATATATCTCAGCATTGTTTGCTCAATTTATGGATGTTCCTCGTGAGACCTTGGGTTCTCCTTTGTATGTGTCCACTCTTGTGGGCGATTCTGTGGTGGTAGACTAGGTCTATCGATCTTGTGTAATTACCTTCTGTGGACTTGAGACTAGAGCCGACCAGTTATTTCTTGATAAGGTTGATTTCGAGGTTATTTTGAGCATGGATTGGCTATCTCCCTATCATGCCGTGTTGGATTGCCATGCTAAGACAGTTACGCTAGCCATGCCTGAGTCGCCGAGGTTAAAATGGAGGGGTTCTTCAGTTAGTGCATTCAGTCGGGTCATTTCCTATATGAAGGTTCGACACATGGTTGGGAAGGGTTTCTTAGCTTATCTTGCTTTTGTGCGAGACACCACCGCCGAGTCTCTTACCATTGATTCAGTGCTTGTTGTTCGAGAGTTTCTGGATGTGTTCCCTTCAGACCTTCCAGGCATGCCTCCAGATCGAGATATAGATTTTTGCATTGATTTGGCTCCATATACTCAGCCTATTTCTATTCCCCCTTATCGTATGGTTCCTAAAGAACTAAGGGAGTTGAAAGAGCAGCTTGAGGAGTTGTTGGCCAAGGGGTTCATCAGGCCGAGTGTGTCGCCGTGGGGTGCTCCAGTCTTATTTGTGAAGAAGAAGGATGGGTCTATGCGGATGTGCATTGACTATCGACAGCTAAATAAAGTGACCATCAAGAATAAGTATCCTATGCCGCGCATTGATGATTTGTTTGAAGATGTTCCAAGGTGCTCGTGTGTTTTCTAAGATTGATCTGAGATCGGGTTATCACCAGTTGAAGATTCGGGCTTCTGATGTTCCAAAGACGACAATTTGCACCAGATATGGCCATTATGAGTTCTTGGTGATGTCCTTTGGCTTTACCAATGCCCCAGTAGCATTTATGTACTTGATGAATAGGGTGTTCAGGCCGTTTATCGACTCCTTCGTTATTGTCTTTTATTGACGATATACTGATCTACTCATGGAGCCTTGGTGAGCACGGGCAGCATTTGAGAGTCGTGCTTCCGACCTTGCGAGAGCAGAAGCTATATGCTAAGTTCTCCAAGTGTGAGTTCTAGTTGGAGTCTGTGGCATTTTTAGGGCTCGTGGTGTCCGGTGAGGGTATCAAGGTTGATCCACAGAAGATTGAGGCAATTCAGAGTTGGCCGCGTCCTACTTCAGCTTCAGAGATCAGGAGTTTTCTAGGTTTAGTAGGCTATTACCGTCGATTCGTGGAGGGATTCTCCTCTATTGCAGCTCCACTGACTAGGTTAACTCAGAAGAATGCCTCTTTTCGATGGTTAGACGATTGTGAGGCGAGCTTTAAGAAGCTCAAGGTAGCATTGACTTCAGCACCAGTTCTATCATTACCTTTTGAGTCAGGGATGTATACTGTATATTGCGACACTTCACGCGTCGGGTAGGGATGTGTGTTGATGCAGGATGGTAGGGTTATTGCTTATGCTTCACGACAGCTGAAGGTTCATGAGAAGAACTATCCTGTACATGACTTGGAGTTAGCGGCGATTGTTCATGCGTTAAAGATATGGCGGCATTACTTATATGTTGTATCTTGTGAGGTCTACACTGATCACCGTAGTTTTCAGTACTTGCTTAAGCAGAGGGACCTTAATTTGAGGAGCGGAGGTGGCTTTATTTGTTAAAGGACTATGATCTTACTATTTTGTACCACCCGGGCATGGCGAATGTAGTAGCAGATGCTTTGAGCAGGAGAGCAGCGAGTATGGGTAGTTTGGCCTACATTACAGCTGAGGCGAGGCCTTTAGACTTGGACATTCAGTCCTTGGCCAATCGCTTGGTGAGATTGGACCTTTCAGAACCTCGTCGAGTTCTAGCTCATGTAGTTTCTCAGTCTTCATTGTTGGGTGAGATTAAGGCTCGGCAGTTTGATGATCCATGTCTGGCATAGCTTCGGGATACAGTGGTCCAGGGTAGAGCCAAGGAGGTTACCTTAGGCGAGGATTGTGTTCTGAGACTATAGGGTCGATTGTGTGTTCCTGATGTTGATGGCCTGAGGGAGAGGATTCTAGAGGAGGCGCACAGTTCTCGGTATTCTATTCATCCAGGAGCGACGAAGATGTATCGTGATTTGAAGCAGCATTACTGGTGGAGGCGGATGAAGAAGAACATTGTTCAGTATATGTCTAGGTGTCTTAATTGTCAGCAGGTTAAGTACGAGCACCAGAGGCCATGAGGCTTGTTTCAGCAGATGCCCATTCCTCAGTGGAAATGGGAGCGCATCACCATGGACTTCGTGGTTGGGTTGCCTCGGACTTTGCGGAAGGTTGACGCGGTTTGGGTCATTGTGGATAGATTGACCAAATTGGCGCATTTAATTCATGTGGCCAGTCACAGCGTACAGTTAAGATTTTGGAGGATATGCTCAGGGCTTGTGTGATTGACTTTGGAGGTCAGTGGGACCAGTTCTTGCCTTTGGCAGAGTTTGCATACAACAATAGCTATCATTCCAGCATCGAGATGGCTCCATTCGAAGCTTTATATGGTCGACGATGTCGTTCTCTGATTGGGTGGTTTGAGCCTGGTGAGTCCAAGCTATATGGCACAGATCTGGTGAGAGATGCTTTGGAGAGGGTGAAGATTATTCAGGAGATGCTCCGCACAGCACAGTCCAGACAGAAGAGTTACGTAGACCAGCGGGCACGTGATGTAGCATTCATGGAGGGGGATAAAGTTATGTTGAAGGTTTCACCGATGAAGGGCATTATGAGATTTGGGAAGAAGGGCAAGTTGAGTCCCAGATTTATAGGCCCTTTCGAGGTACGATGCTACGTCCGTTCGAGGACGAACATTTGTTTTAGAGGGGGATATTGTGATGACCCGAAAAGGTCATCTTATGTAAATTTAATTATGATTGTGTTCCAAGGCCCCGAAAGCCTCCGTCAATCTCACCTCGATGTGTGTGCGCAGCCCGGGCGCGTAGCCGGGAAGCCTTTATGTGAAACTTGATAAAGAGTTGAATTTATGATAATTAATTAAATAAAGTTGACTTTGGTCAACATTTTTGGTAAATGGACCCGGATCCGTGATCTGACGGTCCCGGAAGGTCTGTAGGAAAATATGGACTTGGGCATATGCCCGTAATCGGATTCGGAGGACCCAAGTCCGAGAAATGAATTTTTAAAGAAAATTATTTTCTGAAAATAATAAAGGCATATGAAAATGAACGTTGATGTGAAACTTGTGCTGTCGAGCCCGTATTATTGGTCCGGAGCCCGGAACAGGTTCAATATGTGTTATCTAAGTTATCTGTGAAATTTGGTAAGAAACAGACTTGATTTGACGGGTTTCGGATCAAAATGGGAAATTTAAAGTTAGTAAAGTTTTGAGGATTTTCATAAGAACTTGAAATTTGGTTTGGAATGTGATTTAATGCTACCGAGGTCTGAATGCAATTCCGAGATCGGGAATAGTTTCGTTATGTTATTTATGACTTGTCTGCAAAATTTGAAGTCATCCCGAGTAGTATAGACCGGTTCGGCGCAATGAAGTGAATTCTATAATTCTTAAGTTCTTAAGTTGATTCAATTTGGTTTTGGGGTTGAATTTTTAGTTTCGTTGTTGTTTTTCATGTTCCGGAAGTTCGAGCGAGTCCGTATCATGAATACAGACTTGTTGGTGTCTTTGAACGGGGTGCCGAGGGGCTCGGGTGAGTTGCGGACCCCTCGGAGTTAATTCCAAAACACCAGAATTTTTCTGTCTGGTTTTCTTCAGTGCGTTTGCAGGCAATCAACTGCGATCGCACAAGAGGTTGGACTTGGGGTGGGAGAATGACCTGTGCGATCGCACAGGTCTATCTGCGATCGCACAGGGTATGCTTTGACTGGGTCCTTTTTGTTCTTCGCGATCGCAGCCCTCACCCCCGCGATCGCACCAAGCTGCCTACCCCCCCTGCCTGCTACTCTCTGCGATCGCCAGCCTTCAGCTGGGATTGCACTATGCTTCTTGAGGGCCCTAGGCAATTGCCCTGTGCGAACGCACTGGCCCAGCTGCGATCGCATAGTACAAGCAGCTGGGCAGTGTATTTTAATACGGGACCTAGCCCATTTTTCCTCCATTTTCATCTTCCTCCTCAAGGTTTTGAGAGCATTTCAAGAGGGTATTCCACCATTGTCATCAAGGTAAGTTAATTCCTTAGTTTTCATGATTTTAACATCAATTCCTAATGAAATTCCCTTCTAATTATCCTAAAAATTCATAGAAATTGATAGAAATTTAGGGATTTTGGGAAGTTATGAATTAAACATTTTGCCATGAATTCTAGCAAGAACTTGTATAATTATGATCATTAGACTCCGGGTAATTGATTCCTTCAAGAATTTTAAAAATCGGAATGTGTGGGCCTGGGGTCGAAATTCCGAAAGCCTTCAAGAATGCTTAATTTTGGGATTCCTTATTAATTCTCCTTCCTTGAGCTTAGAATTGGTTCAATTATACCATATTTGGCTAGTTGCGAGCCGTCGAGTGTCGATTTCGGAGATTCGGGCGCGTGCTTGATCAGAGGAGTGATATCGTCACGAGGTGAGTCTCCTTTCTAACCTTGTATGAGGGAACTGTCCCCATAGGTATTCTATGTGTTGTATGTATTTGTTTTGGGGGCTACGTGCATACCACCTGACAAGAGTCCGTACGTAGCGACTACATGTGTTATGTCCGGGTAGTTTAGAACCACAACGTGCGTTGTATTCTGCCTTGAAATTACTTATCTGTTATAAATTCTTGCTTGATATATCATTGTTATCCTTGAGTATTTCATTGATTAAATATTTGGAAAGATGTGATAAGTGAAGTAGACTTAATGTTTTGTGTGCGCATGTTGTCGCTTTGCCATTTACATCCCGCGAGCGATATGTAAATCTTCCTTCACTCTTAGGGGAGCGGGTCGTACGCCACAGCGGATTTTTATAGTGCACTCTTGGTACGGGCCGGTCGATCCCTGGCAGTGCACCGGGATTTAGTTAAGAATGCACTCTTGGTACGGGCCGGTCGATCCCCGACAGTGCATGGACGAAGTTACACTATGATATGATTACATTTATAGACGCACTCATGGTACGGGCCGGTCGATCCCCGGCAGTGCGTAGCCAGGATTATTTTTAAGCATGCACTCTTGGTACGGGTCGGTCGATCCCCGTCACTGCATAGCTATTCTTCACAATGATATGATATGATTACATTGATAGACGCACTCTTGGTAGGGGCCGGTCAATTCCCGGAAGTGCGTAGGCATGATTATTGGTAGGCATGCACTCTTGGTACGGGCCGGTCGATCCCTGACAGTGCATAGCAAGTCTTCCTTATGACTCCAGCCTTTTGTCTTATCCTTGTGTGCGCATGACTATTTGGTGTTGTTTCCTGATTTATGATTTAAGGCAGTATTGGGAAGAAGAGAAAGTGGAAACTTTCATTTGCGTTCAGTACTTACCTGAAAACCTCGTGTTTACTTCATTGTGATATATTGTTTACCTGTCTACTGTCTTCCTTATATTCTTCTTTATGTTAACTGTTGGACCTTAGTGAGTATCGAGTCGACCTCTCGTCACTACTTCTTCGAGATTAGACGGGATACTCACTGGGTACATATTTATTTATGTACTTATGCTGCACTTTTTTTTTTCTGTACTTGATTGTACAGGTCCAGAGGCTGGTACGTCTGATTATCAGGCCGGTGCTAGGTATTGACAGTGTGGTCTTACTTCATGGTGAGCTACTTTCCCGGCGACTTCCTAGCAGCACCCTGGAGTTTCTTTTGTTATATTCTTTGTCTATTTCATTCAGACTGAGACTCTGTATATGTTTTAGTCATTGTATATTCAGTAGTTGCCCGTGACACTCGTGACACTAGTTCTTGGCAAACACGCAATTTGTATTTTGGTTTTGGGCTGTGTATCTATATATGTGCTTCGGTTTGGCCCTGTGCCTTCATATTTTTATGATGTTTATGTCGTATCATGCTAGCATTATGTTAATTGTTTAAAATTGGTAATTTCCGACATGTTTAGATCAGACGGGCAAGGGATATCATCTAGTGTTTTCTATATTGGCTTGCCTAACCCCGTTGTTGGGTGCCATCGCGACCCGAATTAAGATTTGGGTTGTGACACTTCACCTCACCTATACACCAGACACATGCAAATTCACATGACATATAAGTTGGGGATTCCTATTCCCTCAAGTCAAGGTTATTATCATCAATTATTGCTAAAGGAATTATCTTTAATGAAAAATAATGGTTTTCCTACGTTTTCCCAAAAATCCCTCAATTCCACCATGAAACTCTAGATTCTTGGTTGATATCTTGTTAAAAGTTGTAAAGGAATTTAGGGAATTAGTTAGAGATCACTTACCAATGTTTGGGTCGTTGGAAAATCGCCTATGGAGGTCTAGGGTTTAAGAGAATTGAAAAATGGGTGAAAATCCCGTCTAAAATCCCACTTAACAGGTTGCGGTTATAGAAATTGCGATCAGGGGTTTGCAATTGCTAACCCTTTGAAATTCTGCTACCTTTGCATTTGCGACGAAAATATCGCATTTGCAACATCTGGAGGCCTTCACAATTTCGGCCAGTGCGTTGCATTTGCGAGGATGGCCTTCCCATGCCTTCTTCACATTTGCGACATAATTATCGCATTTCCCAGGCCTGCAGACTTCGAAATTGCGAAGCCTGATCTCGCAATTGCGAGATCAGAGGCCTGGTGACAGACACCAGATACACAATTGAGATTTTTCTAAGTCTAGACACTTCGTAGCCTACCCAAAACTCACCTGAGCCCTCGGGGCTCCAAACCAAGCATGCACGTAAGTCTAAAAACATCATTCGGACTTTATCGTGTGATCAAATCATCAAAATAACATCAAAGACTACGAATTTAACCTCAAAACTCATGGTCTTTCTCAAGAACACTTCAATTTCACCATTTCTCAACCAAATGTCCGAATCACGTCAAGTCAACCCTGATTCTCACCAAATTTCACAAATAGGACTTAAATATCATAACAAGGTTGTACCGAGCTTCGGAACTAAAATATGGGCCCGATACCAACGAGTTCACACATTAATTCATTTCTTTATTTCCTTAAAAATCAAGCAAAACAATTTTCTTCAAAAATTGATTTCCAAAGCTAGGGACCTCGAAATTCAATTCCGGGCATACGCCCAAGTCCCATATTTTACTGCGGACCTCCCGGGATCGTCTGAACATAGATCTGGGTCCGTTTACTCAAAATTTTTACCAAAGTCAACTAAAACCAATTTTAACTCTAAAAATTACTATTTCTCATATTTTCACATAAACGTTTTCCGGGTTAATGCCCGAATTGTGCATGCAAATAGAGGTAATTAAAATTAGTTTTTATGGCTAATGAGCCCAAAATAGTGCCTTAATTCATAAGATGACCCTTTGGGTCATCACAATTTCAATGTCGTTTAAACAAAATACATGGACAAATGGCATCAATTATATAACTTTCCTTTAATAAATACTCACTAAGGTTGTTATACCACATTTGTCCTGATTGCTTTAGACCATACAAAGATCATCGCAGTTTAATTGAAAATATTTGCCAAGACTTTGAATTATGTGCATTGGGCATTTTAAAATCCTTCGGGAATTTTCATGTATATCTCATTATCAAGTGAGCCATAAAGGTAGGCTACACCCACATATGTCAAGCTTTTCATGGACAACAAAGCTAATGAGGTAACGAAATATTATTGCATCCATAACAGTTTAATATCTCTTCATAATTGACATCAGGCCTTTATGAAAATTCTTGGGAAACAAGGCGAGCCTTATATCTTTGTACCTCATTTTTCTCATTCTCCTTGCGTACAAAGACCTATTTATATCCAACAGGATTAACACCATTAGGCGTTTGGACTACATGCCCAAAAAACATCACAAACGCAAGCGAATTCAACTCTGATTGGATCGCTTCTTGCCATTTTGGTCAATCACGTTCGACATTCTGGAACAGATTGAGGTTCAAGATCCTCACTATCTTGCATAATTCTAGATTGAACATTATATGCAAAGACATAATCCAACACTCTATCCAATCGATTCAAATCCGTCTCAATATCAATTGGATTTATTGATAGTTCCTTATTTTCTTGAGTCTCAAGCTTAGTGATTTCCTCATGAATATCAAGATTGGTTAAATCGTGGATTTCTTCATGAGACTCTTTTGTAATGTCATCTTGATCACTTATTTTCCTTTTTCTAGGATTTCGATCCGTAGAACCCAAGTCTGCCACATTTTGGGTGTGCTTTTGACTAATTAGCTATGCCACTAGAGGATTGTCAAGCAGGTACATCAATACGGCTTAGAACATTCTCTACAGGTATATGTGATTTTATTATCCTTTTCAGATCCGCAAAATGTGTCTGTAATTTGATTGTGCAAATGAATAATCTTTTGGACCTTTTATTCATAAATAGATGCACGCGGATCAATATGAGACAATGATGATTTTTTCCATAAAATTTCCCGTTTGGTTTCACCAATTTCTTGCCCTAATTTTGGGGGAAAGGCCTCATCAAATTAACAATCTGCAAATGGAGCAATGCACAAATCTCCATTAGTAGTTTCGAGGTAGTGAATAATGGAGGGAGATTCAAACCCAACATATATTCCTTACCATCTTTAGGGACAAATCTTGGTGCGATATGGCGGTGCTACTGTCACTTATACTGCGGATCCAAAAATTCTTAATGGGATATATTAGTTTCAAGACCCAAAACTAATTGCAATGGGGAATATTTATGATAATTTGTCGGTTTGAGACGAACTAGCATTGATGCATGCAAAATGGCATGACCTAAATAGAAGTGGGTAACCTCGTGTAACAACTCAACCGATCATTTTACTTTTTAGAATCTTGTTCCCCTAAATAAGACTCTACCCATATGTGATTTTACTGCTTTATGACTTGGGGGGATGGTTAGTTCAAGAGTTGGAAGGGTTCGGGTTGAAATCAGAACACTTGGTTCCTTAAGGTTGACTTAAAAAGCCAAGTTTGACTTTGGTCAACATTTTGAGTAAACGACTTCAGAATAGGGATTTGGCGGTTCTAATAGGTCTGTATGATGATTTCAGACTTGGGCGTATGCTCGGATCGGGTTTTGGATGAACCGGGAGAGTTTTGGCACCTAATAGTGAAAGTTGGTTCTTGAAGGTTTTAAAAGTTTTTAAATTTTGTTTGGAGTGGATTTTGGTGATACCGAGGTCCAAATGGGATTCCGAGACCAAGAATAGTTTCATAACATAATTTTAGACTTGCACGCAAAATTTGGTATCAATCCGAGTATCTAAGTACATTTCGGCGCATTTCGAGTGAATAGAAGAACTTGAAGTTCATAAGTTTTAATCAATGGGTTTTGGGGTGAGATTATTAGTTTTAATGCGGTTTCAGGCGTTCAGAGAGTTCGAGCGAGTCCGTTTTATGATTCCAAACTTGTCGGTATGTTCAGGCGGGGCACTATGGGCCTCGAGTGTTAATCGGACGAGGCCCGAACTAAGTTGAGAATTTGGAGCAGCAGCTGATGCACCAGATCTGTCAAAACAGCACATGCGCTTTGATAGCCGCAGGTGCGAGCTCGCAGGTGCAAGCCAAGCCTCGCAGATGCGGCCAAGGGAGGGCAGCCCAGGTTTCGCAAATACGGCTCATCCTCCGTAGAAGCGGAAACGCATCCACAGAAGCGACCCCAGCCGGCCCAATGATTTCCGTAGAAGCGGACCCTTGTCCGCAAAAGCGAGGGCGCTGGCGCGTCCCTATGACCACAGGTGCAGAAACTACTGGAGGCAGTGATCCTCATTTATTACGGGCTAAGGCCATTTTTATCACATTTCCTTCCACTAATGGGCGATTTGAGAGATCTAAGGAGGGGATTTCGACCTAGCATTGTGAGGTAAGTAATTTCTGCTAAGTATGAGTTTAATACATGGATTATGGGTAGATTTTCACATGAAAATTTGTAGAAATCATGGGTTAGATGAAAAAACCTAGGGTTTAATAAAATGAGATTTTACCACTAAAATGATCATGAAACTTAGTGAAAATCACATAGTTATGTTCCTAAGGCTATGGGTGGCAACTTTTTTCGAATATTTCCGGAATCTGGGATGTGGGCCCTAGAGAGAATTTTAGGAATCTTGCATTTTGGGTTGGGTAATCACTTTAATAGTGAGGATATGAACTTTTGAACATAGATTGATTAATTTTGTTACACCCCATGTTTTCGTACGTTATAGTACATCGTAAGTCAATTGATGTAAGCTTAGAAATAAGATTATATTTTATGGAATATAAAGTAAGTTAATCATGTTACATTAGAAGTTACAAATATTTAAGATCATGAATAACGAGTACCAAGAAGGTTGGAAAGCTTAGAAGCTAAACAAACTGAAGAGAATAAGTTTCATCAAAAGTCGACGAGTTTGGAATGTTATAACATGTACTTTAGGGTGATACTATGGTTCATTACATGATAAGGAGGTTATTCTACGAGTTAATGTTTATCGTATTATAGTTGTGTTCTACGTTTTGAAGTCAAGCAAGTGGTGGAACAAAAGTTGGTAAAGGTCTTCACAAGTTACACTCATAATGTGCGTAACATTAGGTCAAATGTAACTGAGCTTTCCTCCCGATATACTTGGAATTAGGGGATGATCTAACTACCATACTAAAGATCTATGAGTCTAGTTTCCAACTCATTAAACCTTTCATCGATACAATATTGGATAGAGAGATATTTTCAGTTTCGCGAGACTGCGCAGACATCATATATGACAAGTAGGTGATCACTAGAGCTTTTTGAGAAATAGATTTCATGTGCTATATGAGGTCATATTTGGACATATTATATACCAAATTGAAGGTATTAGAATTTAGTTTCCAACTCTTTTAACCGTTCATTCATACGACATTGGGATAAAAAGATATAAGCGTCGGAAGATGGACCAATCCTAGGGTGCCAAGCTAGCACCTCTTTGACTTTTCCAAACTTGATATATATAAACCTTAGGTCGGATTTCTCTTCATTATTCAGCACAAAACGACCACAGAACACCCATAAACATAACCTCAAGCTATCTACTAGGGTTTCATATAAGACTATCATACCGGGCATGAAATCGAGAAGCAATAACATCAAAACGATCCCTACGATGTAAGTGTCATTATACCGCCTCTCCTTCTTCTTTGTAGTTAGAATTTTGGAAGTTACTTCATAGTTAAGAAACGTCTAATATCTGTATTTAAGTGCTTAAATATCAAGGAAGGTTGATAAATGTGTTTCCTAATAGTTAGAACTCATGGGACGGTGATCGGAAGCCGTGAGTTCGAGTTAATTGACTTGTATCAGACTGTTTTGTATTGCTGTTGGGCTGCGTGTTTTAATAATGTTTTGTGGATTTTTGGAGGAGGAAGGGTGTGGAGAAACACAATATAGATGTAGGGTTGTGAGCTGGTCGTTCGTTGTAACATTTCCGGGTCGTTTGACACGACTACGTTGGTCGTCTTATGTGTGAAGTGATTAGGTTGTGTGTGGACTGTTTTGGGAGGCTCAATATGATTATTATTATTAATGTTGTTTGGGCTATTAGGTGATTGTTTTGACTTGTGTTAAGTCATATAAATAGGGGAGGTTCTGTCCGTTTCATCGTAAAATAGGTTGTGGTCGATACATAATAGTTATGACGCTTAAACGATAACGATAGTGTCGTTTCTCTTATTGTAGATTAAGGAGTTGTGACATTTGCGTAGCTTGAGGTCGGGACAGTATATGAAAGGTATTTGAAGCTATTCCTTTCCTTCTTTTGCACGACTCCGATTGTACATAATGCAATGAACGAGCTTCCAAAGATACTCTACTCTTAGAAGCTAGCAGTACTTACATTGTTTCCCTTCTTATGGAACAATTGATGTTGAGGTTGCTTCTCTTATTCTTATGTTATCAATGTTGTTGGTACTCCGGATTCTTATAAGATTCTCGATGAAGAGTTATCCCTAATGATGTGTACGGAGAATATCGACCTTACGTCACTCCGTAATGTTCAGAACATGATTCCAATGAGTCCTGCATGCAATATATATATGTATCTATTTTACTCTATCAAGCCGCGCTAAAGTCGGTCGGGTATGGCACCTATTGTGCAACCACTGATCAGTTGGGTTTACCGAGTCGTCTTTGAGGCCGGGTATGATATGATAATGATGATGCCCACAGAGGCGAATGTTCTATGATGATGATGATGCTCACAGAGGCGGATGTTTTAAAAGATTATGTATATATATGTATCATGCATTTCATGTACCTGTTTCTTAGAAGCAATCAGATGTTACAGGTGGTATCTTCTCAACCTCTCTTTACATTATTGTTCATATTTATATTGACCAGCCTTACATACTCAGTACTCTATTCGTACTGACGTCCTTTTATTTGTGGATGCTGCATGTCGTGCTACAGGTCCTGATAGATAGGTAGACAGAGCTCTCCTACCATAATAGGCTTTCCAGTTCATCGGTCATCGGCGAGATCCCTTCTCCGGACTTGCCGTGGTCTTGGTATGCATTTTTGTTATAGATATTATGGGTATTTCGGGGCCCTGTTCCAGCTATGTTGTATTACCTATGCTCCTTTAGAGGCTCATAGACAAGTGTCAACTCATGTATAGTTTGGTATGCCTTGTTG
>ML262917.1:858-17476 GCA_005239495.1 Nicotiana undulata
TCTCACCATCTTCTGATTCTTCATCTGAACTTTCCCCCCAAGCAGCAACCACAGCCTTTGTAGTAGTTTTCTTGGGTTGGACCAGCTACTTCCTCCTGTTCTTTCTTTCAAATCTCTCCTTCCTCCATTCTACTTCCCACTGGGAGCAGTTCTTGATGAGATGATAAGTTTTTTCACACTTGTAGCATCCCTCTTTAGCTGGCCTTTCAGGAGCCTTTGCCTTGTTGAAGTTTCCTCCTCTAGAGATGCCTTTCTTCCTCATGAGAAAGTTTCTGAATTCTTTGGTGATCATGGCCATCTCATCATCCTCCAGATCTGCTCCCTCTATGATCCTTAGTGCTAGACTTATTTCCTTCTTTGGGGCATCCATTTTTATGGTCTGCCTTCTGAGTTCATAAGCAGTAAGGACTCCAATCAACTCATCTAGTCTAAGGGTTGCCATATTTTTGGATTCCTGGATGGCAGTTATCTCGCTCTCCAGGACATCGGCAGAAACTTTGTCCAAATCTTCTCAACCTTGTCTTCTTCAAGGATGACTCTTCCAAGAGACTTGAGTTCATTAGTCAAGGTTGTGAACCTTGTGTACATCTTCTGAATTCTTTTTCCTTCTTTCATAGTGAAGTTTTCATACTGAGAGTATAACAATGTACCTCTAGACCTCTTCACTTGAGCTGTTCCTTCATGAGCCACTTGTAGAGTATCCCAAATTTCCTTGGCAGTGGTGCAGCTTTGGATTCTGTTGTATTCATCTGGGCCTAGTCCACACACTAGCTACTTCTTGGCATTGGCATTCTTTTCCTATTTCTTCAGATCCTCAGCTGTGCATTCAGCCCTAGTCTTAGGCACATATACTCCTTCAGCAGTTTTCTTCATTGTTGCAAGTGGTCCATCAGTGACTATGTCCTAGAGTTCATAGTCTTCTTCAATAAGGTAATCCTTCATTATATTATTCCACCAAGAATAGTACTGGCCATTGAAGAGTGG
Organism: Nicotiana undulata; assembly: GCA_005239495.1. NCBI lineage: Eukaryota > Viridiplantae > Streptophyta > Magnoliopsida > Solanales > Solanaceae > Nicotiana > Nicotiana undulata. Next base: position 1,843 of record ML262917.1, read on the forward strand.
TGGCCTTGCAGTTGATTGACCTTCCCAGTTCCCAGGTGGTGCACTCATCTTGATCTTTTCCTAGGTGTTAGCCTCTTCAAGGATAACCTGCTCTGATACCAATTGATGTTTTAGACTTCAATACTACACAATATTATAAGTTAATTGTGCAGTACCCAATTTTCGAGTGTTGTCTAATAAGAAGAACCAGGTTCTTCTTAGTATACTACTTACTACTATTTGCGGAATAATAAAGCAGTAATAATAAAAACACAGAGATTTTTACGTGGAAAACACCTGGCTCAAAAGGTGAAAAAACCACGACCTACTCCTCAGTAGGATTTGCTCAAACACTTCACTAAAACCACTGAGCCAAACGGACTTACAAAATAAACTCTTTTGTAATCCTAGGACTAACTCTAATCCTCTTTGTATCAACTAGCCTCTAGCTAATTTCTACAGAATTCAAGCTAACTCTAACTTGAACAATTTGTACCTATTACAATTGCTTCTAAGTAAGGTGAAAGATACAATGTTAAAACTCCTACTACACATCAACTAGACTCAATACTTAGACAATGGAACTGTTTCTTCTAGTTGAACTGTAGCCTTTGTATCGCACGACAATTCTTCTTGTAAAATATCTCTGGGACTTTTGCTTCAGATCTTGATTCACTTTAGTACTTGTGCATCACATATTTCAGCAGTAATACATTGATTATTTATAGAGTCCGTTTGTTGAGTTCAATTCTTCTTGTGTCAATAAGTTCGAATGTAACTCAACTTCCTTCCTCTATTTCTGTCCTAGCTGAAATCAACTTCTGTAATCTCTATCAGTTTGCAACCATTTCGTATTAGGAGACATTCTCTTAGTTCTTTGATACTCAGCAATCACTGATATCTCCTAAACTTGTACGATTCTTGTGCCAACTGCTTCGTTCAGATGTATCTGCTCTGATGGACCTGGTTCAACTTGTCACAATTTGTCAATCTTCAAAACCCATTCAGTGACATGGGCCAACAATTGGTATCGAGTAATGATGAATCCTTGAGCCATAGTCGAGTGAGCTTTTATTCGAGCTTGAAATATTGGAACCCTTAAGTTTGAATTGAGTGAGAACATGGCCTCAAACTCTAAGTGTATTGGCCCTTAGGCTATTTCAATTGGGCTGATATGCCCTCTAATGAATGGCTACTTTTCCCTCTTTCGGATTAAAGAATTAGTAAAAATTTCTTATGCCTTAGCATGTTGTCACGCCCCAAAACCGAGGGGCGTGACCGGCTCTCAACCGAATAAACCCAACTGAGAAAGCCTGATAGGTTTCATTCTACCCAAACTAATTTATGAATAAATAAGAGATAAATTCTACCAATCGTACTATATAAATATTTCATTAGCTTCCATTTTTGTTTTCATTAGCAGTTTCAACCATAATATCCAGAATATAACAACTTTTATAGATATGATGAAAAACATATTTGCCAAACACTAATATTTCTAGTTTAATTCCAATACCCGACGCCACCCATAACCTGTCTACGGAGCCTTTAAATACAACTGAGGAGAAATATGAAAATGCCGGTGACAAGGCCCCGGCTATACCTCAAAATTTAGTTAATTTTACAGAAGAAGTACAACAATTACTACACATGACCCCGGGAGGAAGCAAGGCTCACCAAAACTGCTGTGGGGAGAAGGAGAAGGCACCGTTACCTGCAATCCGCGCTACCAGCCACAGAGTCACCTACATCCATAAAATGGATGTAGCTCCCCCGGCAAAAGGGACGTTAGTACCATCGAATAGTACTAGTATGTACAACCAAAAATCCTCTTTCAAAATAGAGTATCCATAGAGGCAAACACAGCACATAGAAACAACAAGTCAAAAACAACAATACTCAAATAGCCAATTGAAGCATAACGGTTTTTTTTATTTTCTTGGAGTAAGAAAATAGTTTATATATATATATATATATATATATATATATATGTGTGTGTGTGTGTGTGTGTGTGTGTGTGTGTGTGTAAAAATATATACATTTGGCTGGGAGATCATTAGCACCGATATTCCACCGTCTTTATTAGCACGGAGTCCGATCTCTACCCGATCGGCTAGGCCATCGCCCCACGAACATGTGGTTTGACATATGATGCAAAAGAAAGTTGTTACATGGGTAGTATCACCATTTGAACAACATGGAGTCTGATCTCAACCCGATCAGCTAAGCCGCCTTCCCACATATACCGTGTGGGTTGGTCTCTTTCATTTTTCCAATTCACGGGTACCAATTTCATCCCAATTAAGGGGAACCATCACAATCCACCCCTACACCCGCACGTGTAGTTTCAAGTGTGGCCCTTATGACCCACCCTTCCTCGGTTTTGCTAATGATACTCCCAAAAACATTTTTAGTTAGTTTGCACACAAAGGTAACACATACGTATAAGTGTATCCATCTCAGAAATCGTTCACATTGTACAAATCTTTGTTAGAATTTTCAACCTCTCACAATAGCAATATTTCCTCGGCTCTTTGGGCCTTTTTCAAGTTTCTCTATTCATGGCACAATGGCCGTATTTCATATTCCATACTTTCCCTTCTTTCAGTTTCAAGGATCACCACTTATTTCCAACGTATAAAGTATTTTAGAAGTCATATATATAAAGTTCCTCAGCAATTGAAACTTTAAACACAAAAGGTTTCTTCTCAAAGATTAGGGCATACCAACCCGCAATAGAAACACACATCAAAGTCATAAACAAGCAATACACCAATTATTCTTGCATTACTCTTTCCAGTTCATTTAATTCATTTTCAACACCTTTATAGAATATCAACAGCGAAACATACTCAATCAAGTCATTAAGCACACGTAGGAGGAATTAGGAGTATTAAGCATATCGAGTTTTTCTTCCCCTAAATGGTATACTAGTTCTCATTTAGAATACGACTCAAAGACATGCCATTTTAATAAACAAACCATACTTTAAACCACTATTTTTTGATAATAAGCTCATTCAAAATAATCAAGTTTGTAAGTTCATACGGGATGACCCGGAATATAGAAATTAGGTATTTCGAGCTGATTATACTTAAACCTTTGAAAAACATTATGGAATTTCATTCCGAAGGAAGAAGTTTAGCCAACATACCTGGTTGAGCTTTCTTTAAGTTTATACAATACACCAACACCTCTAGCAATAATAATTTATAAGGAGATAGCGGAAATTGATAAATAATTAGGAAAATTTCCCAATAACTCTCTTAGGAATTTCATCAAACACCTAACATGTGAAGTAGACTACAAGGTTTAAAAATGACAATTCCATCTCCCCTCAACCAACTTTAACAGGAACTACCCAAATTAGTTCTTTAATATCACATACTACAACTTAGTCCCACATGCATGGCCTATTTCTAACCCCCCACAACATATTTGAACCCTTAACCTCTTGCATGAAATCTTGGAAGTAGTACTTACCCGGATGGAGAACAATATAGTAGTTATCTTCCTTGATTCTTGAAGACTTGAGCAAGACTTGGGTGATTATGAAGCTAGGATCCTTCTTTCTCTCTCTCTCTCTCTATTGCTCTCAACTCTCTCTAAAATCAATAGAAAATGACCCCAAAAAAAGCCCCTAAGCCTATTTATTAAAATGGGGTTGGGTTATAAAATAAGAAAATAGGGTGCCCTGACTCAATTATGCGGTCGCATATGCGACCGCAGAATGGACATGCGGCCCGCAAACCTACCGCAGAAATGGCCTCGACTGGGGAAAGAAAAGAAAACAAATTGTCCGGGTATGCGGCCATTATCCGGCCCGCATACCTGTTCTGCGGTCGCATAATGCGCCGCAGAACTCCCCTCGCAAAACTCCAAGGAAAATATGCGATGGATTATGCGGCCCGCATATAAGGTATGTGATCGCATTTTGGGCCGCATAATCACCCTTAAATTGGCCCGCAATCTAGCCCACTCTGCAGCCATTATGCGGTCTGCATAGTGGCTCTGCGACCCCATAGTGGTCCGCATATTTGCACCTCTTTGAGAATTTTCTTCCTTTAAGTTAGGGCACCTTTACTCCGAAAAGTCCGAGCTCGCCGCGAGGAATTTCAACATCTACAACACATAGGAATCTAACGGGGTGTCATTTTGGTTAATGATTTTACGGGTCCTTACAGAACCATATATATATATATATATATATATATGCATATATATTTAGATATTCTCGTTCAAAGTGTGGACTAGTGCAAACACATTTGGAATTTTAGCCTATTATGAATTTTCCAATTTGACTTAAACTTAGGCCTCTCCTTTGACCCCACATTACTTATTATAAGACTTATACACTTATTTACCACATCCAATTCATTTACATCACATTTATAGAACATAAAATATTATAATTAACCTACCTGGCATCCCGAAATCCTAAATTGCTTAGCAAAATTTTTCGGGGCCTTACACATGTAATTTTTACCCATTGGATTTCTTGAGGATTTAATGTTGATGGAAATCCCTTTACTTTTTGTTCCTTAGCACAAGTCTGTGTTAGGATAGTTTGATAGCTCTTACGGTTTTTCGAGGGCTGATTTTATTGAAGCCCATTTGATTATTTTGCCGAGGGTAGCCTTTTATAACCAGTTTTCAATGAATTCGAGGGCCTATTTTTATTACGGGATTCAGACGTCTCCGAGCCGCGTTAGTTTGGATGTAGCCTTTGGGTTTTCCTCACAGGCTTATTTCCCAATAACACTTCGAACTTGTTCGAAGCGTTAGTCCCCTAGAATGATGGCCTTGGCCTATAAATTAAGGGGTGCCTCTTTGAGGTCTTGTAGATTCGAGTTTAGATAATTCGAACGTGTTGATTATTGACGGAAGTCCACGAGTGTTCGAGGTGTATTTGTACTTGGCCCTTGAGCCCTTTCACAAAAATCATAAGCATGTAGCTCGTATAGTAGAAAAGTTTCTTTGAGGCACAAGATATTTTATAAGGAAATAATGCTTCTTTGAATAATTTATTCATGCGTACATTTTTTGCCATTGGGGACCAACTAATCTATATGGACACGGTTCATTCAACTTTGCCCCATTACAAAATTTTCCTATCGCAACCCTGCTGACACGAAGCATCTTTCTTAAAAACATAACATCTGAGGGTGATTCCCCCTAGTATTTGAGGTTGATTGTAAAAAAACCTCGGATATTGTTGAATTGTCCCCAGGTAGCACATGTAATTATTGCCTCATTAAAAATATCGCTGGAAAAACCTATTTGGGACAAAAATTGATCTAAGAGAAAAAGAGTGCAACGCGTGCTTTAAAACTTGAGGTCTCTATGTCTTTGGTCGAACACCTGCATAAGTTAGTATCGAATATAAATGAAAAAGGGGGAGAGTCATCCCTTAGAAATAATATCGTTTGAGAAGTGATACGTTGCGATTATTTGGCAGTTATTTGCCATTTATCATGCCAAGCTTATAAAATCCCTTTCTAATCATACCGAGGACCTGATACGGTCCTTCCCAATTTGGGTTGAGTTTCCCCTCGTTTGGATCTTGAGTGTTGACAGTGACTTTTCTCATAACTAAGTGCCCGACTCTGAAGTGAAGAAGGTTGGTTCTCCTATCATAGTATCTCTCGATGCGTTGCTTTTGCGCAACGATCCGGACGAGGGCGGCTTCTCGTTTCTCATCCAATAATTCGAGTTTTGTATTCATAGCCTCGTGATTTGATTCTTCTGTTGTATGTCAAAATATGGTGATGGGATCCCTGATTTCGACTGGAATCAAGGCTTCAGAGCCATATACTAAGGAGAACGGGGTTGCCCCCATACTGGACTTCGACGTTGTTTGATATACCCAAAGGACTTCGGGTAGGATTTCTCTCCATTTTCCCTTGGCATCGTTCAACCTCGTGAATGATAGTTTTGTTTGTTGACACGGCCTGTCCATTCCCACTTGGATGATACACTGTCGATAAGATCCTTTTTATTTTATGTTCTTCGAGAAACTTTGTTACCTTGCTGCCGATGAGTTGCTTTCCGTTGACGCATACAAACTCGGCAGGTATCCTGAATCCACATATGATGTGATCCTAGGTGAATTCTATAACTTCTTTTTCATTGAATTTCTCGAAGGCCTCTGCTTCCACCCATTTAGAGAAGTAGCAGTCATAAACAAAATAAATTTAGCTCTACCTGGAGCCGATGGAAGAGGTCCAACGATATCCATCCCCCATTTCATAAATGGCTTTGGGGATAGGACCGAACAAATTTGTTCTCGGGGCTGGTGGATTATCAGTGCATGTCTTTGGAATTTGTCACATTTTCGAACAAACTCCTTAGTATCTTTTTCCATACTATCCTAGTAGTATCCTGCTTTGATGATTTTGTGAACTAGTGATTCGGCGCCGGAGTGGTTCCCACAAGTACCTTCATGGACTTCTCGTAGAACATAATTGGTCTCACCTGGTTCCAAATATAATGTTAATGGTTCCTCTAACGTCCTTCTGTATAATGTTCCATCTTCAACCAATGTGAATCGAGCAACTTTGGTTCGTAGGGACCTTGATTCTTTAGGGTTTGATGGGAGCTTTCTGCTCTTTAAGTATTTTGTATACTTGTTCCTCCAATCCCAAGTTAAGCTAGTGAAGTTTATCTCAACGTGACCTTCTTCGACCACGAATCTCGAGAGTTGGACGACAATCCCCGACCTGATTTTGTCCTCTTCAACTGATGACCCTAAATTTGCAAGAGCATCGGATTCACTGTTCTGCTCTCGAGGTACAAGCTGCAAAGTCCATTTTTTAAATCGGTACAAAGTCACCTGCAGCTTGTAAAAATACCTTTGCATTCTATCCTCTCGCACCTACACAGTTTTATTAACTTGGGTTACTACCAGCAAGGAGTCGCACTTTGCTTCAATGACTTCCGCTCCCAAGCTTTTAGCTAGTTCGAGACCTGTAATCATGGCCTCATACTCGGCCTCATTGTTAGTCAACTTAGGAGTTTTGATGGATTGTCTAATAGTGTTGCCTGTGGGCGGCTTCAAAATGATGTCTAGCCCAGACCCCTTCACATTCGAAGCGCAGTATGTGAAAAGGGTCCACACCCCCGATGATGTACCCGATTTTAACAAGAGTTCCTTTTCGACTTCGGGTACGAGGGTTGGCGTGAAATCGGCCACGAATTTTGTTAAATTTGAGACTTGATGGTCATTCGTCATTGATATTCGATATCGTACCCACTGAGTTCAACGGCCCATTTGGCCAGTCGTCCTGACAGTTCGAGCTTATGAAAACATTACGAAGCGGGTAAGTGGTTAATACACATATGGGGTGACATTGAAAATATGATTTTAGCTTCCTAGAGTTGTTTATCAGTGCAAGTGCCAATTTCTCTAAGTGTGGATATCTAGTCTCTGCTTCTCCTAGGGTTCGACTTATATAATAAACGGGAAATTGCGTACCTTGTTCTTCTCGAACCTGGACATCACTTATCGCGGTCTCTGAGACTGCCAAGTACAAGTGGAGTTTTTCATCTACCTTTGGAGTATGAAGAAATGATGGGAACGAGAGGTATCGCTTCAATTCCTCTAACGCATGTTGGCACTCCGGGGTCCAGGTTAAATCGTTCTTCTTTTTGAGTAGAGAGAAGAATCTATGGCTCTGATCCAACGACCACGAGATGAATCGGCCTAAGGCAGCTATCCGCCTTATCATCACCTGCACGGCTTTAATGGTGCCCACAACGGTGATGTCTTAGATAGCATATATTTTATCGGGGTTGATCTCGATTCCTCGATTTGACATCATGAAGTCAAGGAACTTGCCCGAACCGACTCCAAGGGCACATTTCTCGGGGTTCATCTTCATGTATTATTTTCTCAGTATCCTAAATGTTTCCTACAAATGTGTCAAATGGTCCTCTGTGCGCAGGGATTTAACTAGCATGTCATCGATATATACTTCCACTGAATTACCTATTTGTTCTTCGAACATTTTATTTACTAGGTGTTGGTAGGTAGCTCCTGTGTTGTTTTAGCCCGAAGGGCATTACATTGTAACAATATGTTCCATACTTGGTGATAAATTAAGTCATTTCTTGGTCTTCCGGGTTTATTTGAATTTGATTGTACCCGGAATAGGCATCAAGAAAACCAAGGATCTCGAGGTCGGCCGTAGCGTCGATCATGCGGTGATGTTGGGCAATGGAAAATAATCTTCAGGACATGCCTTGTTTAAATCCTTATAATCTACACATATCCTAAGTTTGTTCCCCTTTTTAAGAACTACAACCATTCGGTATTTTACCTCCCGAATGGACCCTATTTTGAGAAGTTTAGTTATCTCGTCCTTTATGAATGAGTGCTTTAACTCGGACTGAGTCCTTCTCTTTTGTTTCACCGGTTTGAACTTTGTGTCCAGGCTTAGTCGATGTGTTGTTATCTCCGGTGGGATACCTGTCATGTCTAAGTGGGACCAAGCAAAACAATCTATGTTATCAATAAGAAAATTGAATAAGCTTTTTCCTGAGTTCGGGGGTTAACCCCGTTCCCACGTATACCTTTCGCTCGGGCAGGTACTCGATCAATATAACCTATTCCAACTCTTCGACCGTTGATTTTGTAGCGTAAAAATCTTCGGGAACAACAAAATTTTGAGGGGTCAGAAAATCTTCTTCTTCTTCTTCCATTTCCTACTTCCCCGATTTGGTCGAGGCCGGTGGCAGTGATTTCTATTTGGCTTCCTATTTACCTTTGATGCTCGATCCTTCCGTTGTTGATATCGGTATTACCTCATCGACTGCGGACATCTCTTTTGTAGCATGCTGCTACCCGTACATTGTTTTTACCCCGTCCGACATCGGGAGTTTCACTATTTGGTAGAGATTCGAAGGGACTGACCTCATGTTGTGGATCCAAGGCCTTCTGAGTAAGGCATTGTATCTCATGTCGCCCTCGATTACGTGGAACTTGGTATCTTGAATGGTTCCAGCCACGTTCACTAGTAGGGTAATCTCTCCTTTAGTCGTTTCACTGGCCATATTGAAGTTGTTTAAGACCTGAGTTGTGGACACGATTTGATCTTGCAGGCCGAGCTGCTCCTCAACCTTTGATCGGATGATATTTTTCGAGCTACCAGGATCCACTAAAACACGTTTAACTTGAACTTTATTTAACAAGATAGAAATTTCCAGAGTGTCGTTATGTGGCTGAGAAATTCCTTCTGCTTCTTCGTCGTTGAATGATACGGTGCCTTCTGGTACATAATATCGAGTCCGGTTTTCACTAGTAATTGATACCTTTGTGCGTTTGAATACGGGCCCTTGTGGAATATTGAACCCTCCAACTATCATATGAATTACATGCTACGGCTCCTCCTGCTCATTTTCCATGTTGGCATCCGTTTCCCTGAAATGATTCTTGGCTCGATCACTTAGGAATTCTCGAAAGTGGCCCTCATTGAATAATTGTTCTAATTCCTCTCTTAATTGCCTGCAATCCTCGATCCCGTGTCCATGCGTGCTGTGATATTTACACAATAAATTGGGGTTTCTTTGGGAAGGATCGGTTTGTATGGGACTGGGCGATCTAGTATCTTTGATCCTTCCAATTGCCGATATGATGCTTGATGCATCGACACTAAAGTTGTATTCCAACAATAGGGGTTCCACTATAGGATCGGCGTATTTGTCGGAACCATTTTTGCTCATAAGTCCGCGAGAGTTCTGTCCTTGATCACTTCTTTGATCGTTCCGGGCAGAATTGTGTCCTGGAACACCATTCCTTCGATCTGCGATGTACGGTTGATATCGGTCTTTGTTCGACCTTGGCTCCCGGTCGATGTTCCTCTGATTTTTTGTGAGACCCCATGTGTTTTTTTCTCTTCTCTTACGTAATATACGTAAAGTGGCGTGGTTATATTAGGTATATATGATTGGGTATAGCACATTGGGAGAATAAGACTGAAAATGTGTGGTAATATCAAGGAACTAAACTAAATCTTTAGGTCCAAGGAATCCCTTAAACAAAGGTTCGTGATTAAAGAAATGGCTTGGGTAACACCCCGCGCGTTCGGAAGGTTTAAGTTAACTTGCACCTGTGGGATAAGACTAAGAGTGTCTAATATGCTAAGAATAATGTGTTATGAGGTATTATAATATCACACTGGTCACATGTTAATTTTTGGAGTCAAGCAAGTTGCNTTAAAAGGTCTACGAGTCTAGTTCGCAACCAAAAACACCTCACATCAAACCGACATCGGAGTAAAATGTCATGACTGTTTTACCACGGACTGTCCGGGCTGAAACCGGGTCGGGTCAAACAAGTGGTATAAGTCGGAAAATTCGACCTTTAAGACCCCAAAACATTTCATTTTAGTCCCAAAACAGTGAGAAAGCTGAAGAGAAGGTCCCATGGTGTTCTTGAGTGATTAAAGTGCATTTGTAACGATTTCTATCGTTAAAGTTTGCCCCCGTGCCTAGAAACGCAATCTCTACGCTTTGCAATCGTTTCCCCCTTCTATTAGCTGTGTTTGGAGCTATTTTTGGAAGATAGGAATTTGTTGTTCTTTATGGTTCTTCAGGCTTTATACTTGATTTGCCAAGGTAATCATCTTGGGACTCTTTTATGATCGTTTTTACAAAGTTCTACAGACCTTTCGTCAAGTTAGGGTCATATGGAAAATCTGCTGCTTTAAACTCAATTATGAATTGTTTATAGGTGTGTATAAGATGCATATATATAGTGTTTGCGAAGCTTAGGACGTAAGGAACAACTTTAGTGAAGGAACTGCAGGCATTCAGACGTTCGTTTGAAAGGTATGTTAAGGCTAAGCTCCGTCCTTCCTTTTAGCACGAATTCTGGAAAATTTCTAAGATGCCAAATGTGATATTTTATTCTTTTGCTAGAAAGACCTTCTGTGAAAGGAATTGGGATCGTATCTGAAGTATTTTCATGATGCTATTAGGTTGATATTCCACTCGTTTGGTTAAATAGGGTATTCAACATCTATATATGTCATTTTGTCGGCTTTCTTAACTATATGTCCATATATATGAATTCTTATTCGTCTTTGGGTTGTGTGACTTAAAAATAAAGGTAGTTAGTATTTGCGATCAATCCTTCTTCCTTGTTAAAGTGTATTTTAAAATCTCTAAAGTGATACGTCGATTTCCAAAAATCTCAAATATAATATTTATGTTTAAACTACTAAAACACTTGATTTTTGAAATACTTTCTTTTACTAATTATCAAGAAATCAGGTATAAGGACTAAGTGAAGCACCTTAAGCTTTTTATGAACATCTTCAGAGTTAAGCTATCTTTCTAAAAGTTGAGTTAAGTTTTCAAGCTTATTCAAAAACATATGAGGTTCCACGAGACATTTGTATGCGATACGAAGCAGATTAAGAGATTATGAGAATAAGAGTATCAATGAGCCAAGATTAGCTAAGTTCTTGTTATGGCCTATTAAGTGCATTCAAAGTTCATATCATACATGATGGACTTTGAGCTATAATCGGAGGTAAGGGGCCTATTTTCCCGAAAGACTATATATATTGTACAGATGACCATAGGTTGGCAATATGATACTGGTTAGCTACCGGGAGAGACCGCCATTTCTAGCATTTGGTTGGGTATGTCATGTATTTACATCAATATATATGTATTCACGACATACGATTACACGAGCATACCATGTATATTTGATTACTATGAGGTCGGATGTCAGCCATGGAGGCTATCAGAGTTTCAGTGTCAGGTGGTATCTCTATTACCCTTTTTACATCAGCTATGTATGGTTCTACTTTCTGCCTTACATACCAGTACATTTTCATTCGTACTGATGTCCCGTTGCCTGGGGACACTGCATTTTTGTTTCGTGCGTGCAGGTCCAGGTAGGGACTCTGATCGACCCCTCCGCTAGGATTTCGGGGTTCAGTTGTGAGTTGGTAAGCTCCACCTCTTCCTGAAGCTTTCATAGGATGGTTACTTTTGTTGAACAGTTTGGGTATAGTCGGGCTTGTCCCGACAGTGCTTATGACACTCTTAGAGGCTATTGTGGACACAGTATTCTGGGTTTCTTTTTGCAGCTTTCAGTCTCCAACTCATAGGCTTGGCATGTATATATACGTGTGTGGGCATGTATGTCTTCAGTCGCGGCCTCGTCGGCCAGCTAGGCCTTTATTATTTTGGCTTGTCTACCTTTGTTTATATGGCTTATTGTTATTTAGGTCATGACCTTAACGGTCCAGGCTTAGTATTTCAGATGTTGTGCTGCCCGATCTGTTGGGCCCCCAGTTTAGTTAGCTAGTATGTTTAGTGGATAACTCGATCGAATACAGTATTGAGTGCAAGTTGTTCCTCCCCTAGTTTGGGGGCTTGACAAACTTGGTATCAGAGCAGGTCTATCCCAGGACTTTATAGACCAAGCAAAGAATCACCTGATCATGTATATAAACTTTACAAGGCTCTCTATGGTCTCAAGCAAGCACCTAGATCTTGGTAGGAGAGATTGTCAAAATTCCTACTGAAACATAGGTACAAACGAGGCAAAATAGACAGTACTTTGTTCCTAAAGGAAAAGGGAAAAGATCTTTTGATTGTACAAATATATTTTTATGATATCATATTTGGGGCAACAACTGAGAAGTTCAGCAAGGAATTTGCTACATTAATGAGGAGTGAGTTTGGAATGAGTATGATGGGTGAGATAATGTAATGATCCGGTCTATCGTTACGTAGAAACTGCATTATAATTGTTGCTATTCACTTTTTATAGAATTATTATACTATATTTGATGTATTAGAGTTGGTATGCTTGAAATAGAATGGTTATAGCGAGAGTTCAGTCATTTAGCCTTTAAAAATAGCCTTAAAATGGGAAAAGGTCAACTGAGAGTTGACTTATTGGTAAACGACCTCGGAATGAGGATTTTATGGCTCGGATAGCTTCGTTGGGTGATTTGGGACTTAGGAGTGTGTTCAGAATAATTTTGTAATGTCTGGTATAGAATTAGGCTTGAATTGGCGAAAGTTAGTTTTTGGCGATTCTGGTTGGCAGTGGAAAATAGTCTATCGTCGTTGGAATGGAATTCCGATAGTTGAAACAGGTTCGTAATGTCATTTTGGATATGTCTGCAAAATTTCAGGTCAATCGGAGTTGTTTTGGATGGTCTCGGCATCGTTGGTGGATTTTAGAAATTTCAAAGTTCTTAGGCTTGGATTCGACGTAGATCTGGTGTTTTGGTGTTGTTTTGGGTGTCCCGAAGGTTCAACTAAATTCGAGTTATGTAATGGGACTTGTTACAATGTTCGTGTGGGGTCCCAAGGAACTCGGGTGAGTTTTGGATAGGTTTGGGCTGCGTTGTGCTCGTTTTCCTTATGCTTCGGCGTCGTTTCTTTAAGTATAAATGATATTATATTGAACAAATGAGCTCCGATTACTATTTTGAATGAAGTATTAAATCTGTATCGTAATTACGGACCCGGAGCAAAAAGAATCATCGAATTTGGACATCGTATAAGGATTTTATGGCCATTTTACCAAGGTTGCCCATTTTTCAGGTTAATGACGAAATTGCCCCTGCGGCGTATTAAAAACCTGTACTATTTGCAAATCTTAAAACCTACATATCTACTTCATTATAAGGTTAAATTGAGTAATTAAAAAGCCTAAATTGATTATAATTTCACAAGAAATCCATTGGGAGCAGGAAAACGCGTGATTAGTATATATAACGAGAAGTCCGAGTTTTCTTCTAATTGATGAACGAGAAGAAGCTTTTGAGGCGATTTTTAAGAAAGGAAATCATTTTTCTTCATTGAGGTAAGGATTTTGGACCCTAAACCTCGATTTTATGTGAATAAGGATCAAAATATCAGTGTTTAATTCATGAAAATCAGTAGAAAAATTGGGTTTTAGAGCTTAAGATTAAGAGACCTTTATGGGTAGATTTGAGGGGTCAAGCGAACTCCGAGTTTGGTATTTTTTATATGCACGGACTCGTGAGAAAACGAAGAACACTTTTCTATAAAAGTTTCTGAGTTTCGGGACGCGGGCTCAGGGGTCGGGTTTTGACCGATTTCGGATTTTTGGGTTAATTTCGATATTTTTCAATTGGAAATTGTTCCTTAAGCATATATTGATGATAAAAATCTGAACATGGTAGATTTGGAGCCTTCGGAGGTTGATTAGAGAGGCAAGCGCATTGCGGAATAATTCCGGGCTAGTTTTGAGGTAAGTAATATCTTGAAATCTTGTCATGAGGGTATGAAACCCCGGACTATGCACCCTTCACGGGTTTTTGAAATGCAAAGGTTGAAACTTTGGAGATATCTTCCCTATTTAGGCGACTATTGAGTTTCTAAACCGACTTTTAAGCCTATGCTTAACTAGTATTATTTTATTATGATATGATTTGGGATGTAAGCCGTGTTTGGGGCCTAGTGCCGATCTGTTTTCCCCTTGGGGGTTGTGTTTACTATATTTTCTTCACTGATATGTTATGATTTTACACTCAGTCTTTTCCTGATAAACTGTTTTCACACTCAGAGTACTTTGATACTATTTACTGAAAAATGAAACACTGTTTTGGGTGGAGAACCCGGTATGTCTATGGCCTAAGGGAAAATTGAGAGTGTCTGACTGAGTGAGGCTTTCAAGCCTATATTGTGAGGAGGCTTCCAGGCCTTATGAGAGAGGTGAGGAGGCTTCCAGGCCTTATGAGAGAGGTGAGGAGGCTTCCAGGCCTNNAGCCTTATGAGAGAGGTGAGAAGGATTCCAGGCCTTATGTTATTATTGCGCTTGGGCTGTAGGAACCCCTCAGGAGTCTGTACACACCCCTAGTGAGCGCCGATACCGATATCGAGTGATGATTGCCCGCGGGGCTGATACTGAGTGATGATGATACTGAGTGATGATTGATACTGAGTGATTGAGAGAATGCCTGAGGGAAACTGTTACAAGAAATGATTTTGGCCCGAGGGGCGAATTTATGTTGATTTTACTAAGTTTTCGAACTATGATTTACTTCGTTTTCAAACTGGTTTTTACTGAGAATTTCACTGAGATATACTGATATTTACTTGTTTTCAAAGGAGTTTGGAACTGGTTTTTGAACTTATGAATTTGCTGAATACTACTTGGTGACTTGATGTTTTTACTAGTTGTTGTGAAATGGTGTATCTGTTTGTGTGCTTTATATTTCTCAGACTGTGATTTCTTTTCATTACTACTGAGCTGGCGTGCTCATAAAGACTCCTTCTGCCTCT
Source organism: Nicotiana undulata (assembly GCA_005239495.1). Taxonomy (NCBI): domain Eukaryota; kingdom Viridiplantae; phylum Streptophyta; class Magnoliopsida; order Solanales; family Solanaceae; genus Nicotiana; species Nicotiana undulata. Next base: position 17,104 of record ML262917.1, read on the forward strand.
GTGCACATATTCAGGTAACGGTCTGGAGCAGTAGCAGTTCTTGCTTGTTCGTTAGCGGATTTCACGGGATTTCGAGATAGCTGTCCAGTGTCCACAGCTTCTCCACTTCCCTTCCTTATTATGTTTTTAGCTCTTGATTCAGAGACTTATATAATAGTTAGTAGAGTTAGATTTATCTATCCTTAGATGCTCATGACTATTGACTCCAGTTCTTGGGAGGTTTGTTTAGAATATTATGGGGACGCTAAGACTTAATTATATTATTTGATGCTATGGTTGCTTGCTTATTGTTATATTGTGAACTGTTAAAATTGAACAAAAGTGTAGTAATGTGATGGTTGGCTAGCCTAGTTCCACGATAGGCTCCATCACG
>ML262917.1:17676-36391 GCA_005239495.1 Nicotiana undulata
CGTAACTCTTTGAATTCCTTTCATGTATTCGAATGCGCACGCGAGCGCTAGGTATCCGTTGTGCGTCAGCGGCTTGTGACCTCCATGGGTGAGATGTGATTTGTTTTAACATGTTAATAGTGGGCTAGTCGGAAGGACTTGAGGCCGGATTTTGTCTGTGGCTTGAGTGTTGAGATTTCATTTGTGTGAGCCTATGCGTTGGGGGACTTATATGTCCGTGGTATCCTTATTGATGGAACTTTGTGACTAGATGGCTACGTGGTGAGTGTGATCGGATAGTTAGATGTATTCAGGTTGTTTGATTGTGACCAAAATGAATTGGCGGGAGATGTGGAAAGAACTATTTAGTATTTCACTTCTGTCTTGAGTTAGACTATGACCTCGAGTTGGGAGTGTATCGAAGGACTTCTCGTGTAGCTTAGTTGTGGAGTGAAGTGGATTTTCTTGTTATGTTCTGAGTTCTAGTGGTGTCCCTGGGCTGATCGGTTCCCCAGCAACGTTCATGTATTTGATTAACGGTGTGTTTCAGCCGTGTTGGAACTTATTTGTTATTGTATCCATTGATGGCATCCTGGCGTACTCTCGTAGCCAGAGGTAGCATACTCGGCATTTGATGACGGTATTACAAGGATATAGGGAGGAGAAGCTTGTGCGAAGTTCTCCAAGTGTGAATTGTTGGCTCAGTTCAGTAGCATTCTTGGGACACGTGGTGTCCAGTGACGGTATCCATGTGGTCAGACGAGTGTGTGTAAAGCTTTTAGAAGCTCAAGAATCCTTGACCACAACCCCAGTGTTAGTATTGCCATCAGCTTCAGGTTCTTATACCGCTTAATGGGATGTCTTGGGGGCAGGCAATGGTTGTGTTCTCTTGTAAGAAGGTATGGTGATTATGTGATAGCTATGATTTTCATAAGTATATTGGGAGATATCATTTTGAGGTTAAGCAGGTAGGGGTATCTCCTGAGGGTTGTCTTGAAGTGTGTGCCCCTTATGTTTATCTGTAGTAAGTTCTCTCTATCAGTAATGATGTATGTTGTAATTTGAGTTTAGATCGCTTGTGGGAGTTGGCATGACCATTACAATGGTGGATGCGAGATTTGCATTTGATTTGAGTGTTAGATTGTTTGGGTCGTATGAGCGTATGAAGGATTTAGTTGAACCTCACCACAATATGGTGGCAATGATAGTGTATGGGCATCGTGAGTTATTGGTTGTCTTGATCTTTGGATTTGAGCCAAGTAGGGGAGTTCGTTATTGATAAGTTGATTACAAGATTATGTGTTGAATTGGTTTCGGTTCGAGGTATGTTGGTGAATCAATTATGACCTACAGAGGTGGGGTCTGGGAATGACTCGAGTGATGGAAATTTCTTCGATACAGGTTGTAATGTACTTTACGGATAAGGGAATTTATTGAATGATTGAGTTGTACTTGAAAGTGTAGTGTGTGAAATGTATGAGTGTGCTTGTTGCTTCAAAGGTGTGGATTACTTTCCTAGTATGTGGTTTGCAAGCAGGGTCAGGTCGTTTGTTTACTTGGTTAATGTAATTGAAATTGCGTAGAGTAAATGACGTTCGAGAATGGTTCGGACGGATTCAAGGTTATATGTAGCGATCGAGGATCTTCAAGGTGTGAGAAGGGCTAGAACTGAGATTTACGGGGAAGGTGTCAAGGCTTGTGGTGTATTTGCATTATCATGGATTCTATCCATCATAATCAGGAAAGTGAAGATAATGACTTTAAATTCGCAGGAAGTCTCTTCGGGGTAAGTATTTCTAATGGGTGCTTTTGGGGGATATTTGAGGGAGTACTCAGCGGCTTATGAGCCTTAGACTATATATTTTATGCTCGGGTTTCGTGCGGTGAGTCTGGATTAAGAATTGCGATATTATGGCAAGAAGAGGTATTAATTTGATGGTAAGTCAGAAGGAACTTGAATGAATAGGACAGCTTGGTAGTAGGTCGGGTCGGCATGATAAACGATAAGGGATATGATTAGTTATGTGGGTGTTATGAAGTAATGAGTTGTTACCGGTGTTTCTTAGCAATTCTCTTGGGATTTGGTGGCATGCGTAGCTTGGTTGAGTTAGAAGGATTCAGTCCTGGCGGTTTGGTGTTGTACAAGTTTGATTCGGGAGTTCCTGATGGCTTCTACCATGGTTGGAGATGTATATTTCTACTGGCATGAGGGCCATGTGATGTATAGTGATTTTGCTTCTAGATGGGATCAAATGGAAAGTTCTTGGCTAGTTGGGTACATAGTTGTGTGTGGATAGGAAGGGAGCATGAGGTTCTCCTATTCATCATAGGATCGCATGGCGTATGTAGTATTTTGTGTATGGTAGAGAGTGGCCTATGTGAGGTCACGGTTCAGTTCTGGAAGGAAGGTCAGAACTGGCAGTTCAGATGATTAGGTAAATGATATCACTAATTGGTGTGACTGGATGGGGGTATACTATTATAAGGGGACAAGGTGCTTAAGACAATGTGCTTGAATAATGTTGCTTCATTAGTATTGCGACGCTTTCTTGTTGGATCGACTACTGATATTCGAGTTTGCTCGGGGGCACAGAATAATTGTAGGGGTATCCCTCGTGGAGTGATTGAGTATTGGAGACATGTTATATATTCGGGTGGTGCAATTGGGATCAAATATGGTAACTTTGTGCGCTTCATGGACTTTAAGACTAGGAGTTCTAATAAATAGATTATTTTGTGGTTGTAAACTATGAGGACGCGAGCAAAGCTAGTCAGGTGTTAGTATATGCCATAACTCGGCCACTATGAACTTTCAGAGAGAAATAGTACTTAGAGTTATTGGTAGGCCAGTATGGGTGTGTGTTCTGCACCGAGTCGGGATTGTTGACCCCAAATTGCTATTGTTTAGGGATGTACGATTTGATTGTCACTGAGCTTATTTGTGTTTCGGAGAGGTCTATGAGTTACCTTTCGGTGTTTCGAGGAGTTGTGATCGTTAGTTATATATGTGCACAGGGTGTAGTTCTATCGGCGCTTTATAGCGAGATTTGAGTAAGGTAAGTAATTGGGTGTTGCAGGGTTGAGACGTGTTGGTTATGTTCTTTCTGATTCGGGTGGCATGGTATCGTCCGATTTCCCCATGGTTATGGCAATGCATTTTCAGTAATTGACGTCAAATTTTGCATGGTTATTGATTTTGAGCAAGGTGGCTTTGAATATGTCATGTGGTCCAGCGGTTGGAAGGGATCACACTTTGCAGCTCAGTTAGGTTGAGGTATGATCCTTGGTGTCGGATTTGTGTGATATGGTTTCACGATGCGTATTAGGCTTTTAGCATGATGTGGTAATGGTAAGTGTTAGTGGCATGATAGTCCTCTTGTGTGAGTCTTCTTTATTTAATGAATTGAGCTCTTGGTATGTGGTTATTGAGTGCACAAGTTGCAAACGTTATGGCACTGGCTGGCATTGATACTGATCGGACGAATGGTTGTTGGTTTGTACGTGTTTCTTTCATCATCGGCAGTATATGGAAGTGTTAGAGCGAGGCATGGTTTGATAAGAGGGTATGTACCGGTATTGAGTTGTTGAACAGCTATTATGGTTAGGAGTTATCGCTATGATTGGTTGAGCCACGCGGTATATTATGTGATTTCATCTTGGGTTACGAATATGGTTTGATACAGCGTGTTCAGACTATTTCAGCTTATAGTCGTGGAAATTTGAACTTGTAAATTATTTCAGAAGTGGAAACTTGGTTTTAAGGTTTATGGGTCAGGATTTGATAATGAAATTTCAGCTACGTTGTGTTATCAGACCTAGATGGGGTAGGGTGACGTGGGATCACCTCCGAATATGTGCATGGAAGGTTACACTACAATTTTTGGTGGTGTTGGAACATATCTAGGCATGTACGAGGACGAACGTTTGTTTAAGAGGGGGAGAATGTAACGACCCGGTCTGTCGTTATGTAGAACCTGCATTATAATTGTTGCTATTGACTTGTTATAGAATTATTATACTATATTTGATGTATTAGAGTTGGTAGGCTTGAAATTGAATAGTTGTAGCGAGAGTTCAGTCATTTAGCCTTTAAAAATAGCCTTAAAATGGGAAAACATGAACTGAGAGTTGACATATTGGTAATTGACCTCGGAATGCGGATTTTATGGCTTGGATAGCTTCGTTAGGTGATTTGGGACTTAGGAGTGTGTTCAGAATAATTTTGTGATGTCCGGTGTAGAATTAGGCTTGAATTGTCGAAAGTTAGTTTTTGGCGATTCCGGTCGGCAGTGGAAAATAGGCTATCATGGTCGGAATGGAATTCTGATAGGTTGAACAGGTTCGTTATGTCATTTTGGATATATCTGCAAAATTTCAGGTCAATCGGAGTTGTTTTGGTTGGTTTCGGCATCGTTGGTGGATTTTAGAAATTTCAAAGTTCTTAGGCTTGAATTCGACGTAGATCTTGTGTTTTGGTGTCGTTTTGGGTGTTCCGAAGGTTCAACTAAATTCGAGTTATGTAATGGGACTTGTTACAATGTTCGTGTGAGGTTCCAAGGAGCTCGGGTGAGTTTTGGATAGGTTTGGGCTGCGTTGTGCTCGTTTTCCTTATGCTTCGGCGTCGTTTCTTTAACCATAAATGATATTATATTGAACAAATTAGCTCCGATTACTATTTTGAATGAATTATTAGACCTGTATTGTAATTATGGACCCGGAACAAAAAGAATCGTCGAATTTGGGCATCGTATAAGGATTTCATGGCCATTTTACCAAGGTTGCCCATTTTTCAGGTTAATGACGAAATTGCCCCTGCGGCGTATTAAAAACCTGCACTATTTGCAAATCTTAAAACCTACATATCTCCTTCATTATAAGGTCAAATTGAGTGATTCAAAAGCCTAAATTGATTATAATTGCACAAGGAATCCATTGGTAGCAGGAAAACGCGTGAAAAGTATATATATATATAACGAGCAATCCGAGTTTTCTTCCAATTCATGAACGAGAAGAAGCTTTTAAGGCGAGTTTTGAGAGAGGAAATCATTGTTCTTCATTGAGGTAAGTATTTTGGACCCTAAAAATCGATTTTATGTGATTGAGGATCAAAATATCAGTGTTTAATTCATGAAAATCAGTAGAAAAATTGAGTTTTAGGGCTTGAGATTAAGAGACCTTTATGGGTCGATTTGAGGGGCCAAACGAACTCCGACTTTGGTGTTATTTATATGCACGGACTCGTGAGAGAACAAATAACACTTTTGTATAAAAATTTCTGAGTTTCGGGATGCAGGCCCGGGGGTCGGGGTTTGACCGATTTTGGATTTTTGGGTTAATTTCGATATTTTTCAATCTGAAATTGGTCCTTAAGCATATATTGATGATAAAAATCTGAACTTGGTAGATTTGGAGCCTTCGGAGGTTGATTCGAGAGGCAATCGCATTGCGGAATAATTCTAGGCTAGTTTTGAGGTAAGTAATGTCTTGAAATCTTGTCCTGAGGGTATGAAACCCCGGACTATGCACCCTTCACGGGTTTTTGAAATGAAAAGGTTGAAAATTTGGAGATATTTTCCCTATTTAGGCGACTATTGAGTTGCTAAACCGACATTTAAGCCTATGCTTAACTAGTATTATTTTATTATGATATGATTTGGGCTGTAAGCCGTGTTTGGGGCCTAGTGCCAATCTGTTTTCCCCTTGGGGGTTGTGTTTACTATATTTTCCTCACTGATATGTTATGATTTTACACTTGGTCTTTTCCTGATAAATTGTTTTGACACTCAGAGTACTTTGATACTATTTACTGAAAAATGAAACACTGTTTTGGGTCGAGAACCCGGTATGTCTATGGCCTAAGGGCAAATTTAGAGTGTCTGACTGAGTGAGGCTTTCAAGCCTATATTGTGAGGAGGCTTCCAGGACTTATGAGAGAGGTGAGGAGGCTTCCAAGCCTTATGTTATTATTGTGCTTGGGCTGTAGGAGCCCCTCCGGAGTCTGTACACACCCCTAGTGAGCACCGGTACCGATATCGAGTGATGATTGCCCGCGGGGCTGATACTGAGTGATGAATGAGTGATTATTGATACTGAGTGATTGAGAGAATGCCTGAGGGAAACTGTTACAAGAAATGATTTTGGCCCGAGGGGCGGATTTATGCTGATTTTACTAAGTTTTCAAACTATGATTTACTTCGTTTTCAAACTGGTTTTTGCTGAGAATTTCACTGAGATATACTGATATTTACTTGTTTTCAAAGGAGTTTGGAACTGGCTTTTGAACTTATGAATTTGCTGAATACTACTTGGTGACTTGATATTTTTACTAGTTGTTGTGAAATGGTGTATCTGTTTGTGTGCTTTATATTTCTCAGACTGTGATTTCTTTTCATTAATACTTAGTTGGCGTACTAATAAAGACTCCTTGTGCCTCTGTGCACATATTTAGGTAACGGTCTGGAGCAGTAGCAGTTCTTTCTTGTTCGTTAGCGGATTTCATTGAATTTCGAGGTAGCTGTCCAGCGTCCACAGCTTCTCCACTTCCCTTCCTTATTATGTTTTTAGATATTGATTCAGAGACTTATATTATAGTTGGTAGAGTTAGATTTATCTATCCTTAGATGCTCATGACTATTGACTCCAGTTCTTGGGAGGTTTGTTTAGAATATTATGGGGACGCTAAGACTTAATTATATTATTTGATGCTATGGTTGCTTGCTTATTGTTATATTGTGAACTGTTAAAATTGAACAAAAACGTAGTAATGTGATGGTTGGCTAGCCTAGTTCCACGATAGGCGCCATCACGGCCTGTTAGGATTTGGGGTCGTGATAGCTAACCTTTTTCTTAGGTCTGCAAATCAAACAAAATCTACATGGAACAATGATTTATCAACAGAAGTATTTGAAAGAAATCCTCAAGAAGTTCAAAATGGAAGATTCAAAGGAGATAGATACCCCAATAGCCACAGCTACAAAATTGGATGTGGATGAACCTGGTTCTTCCGTTGATCAGAAGACGTACAGAGGGATGATTGGGTCTCTACTATATCTTACTGCAAGTAGACCTGATATTGTGTTCAGTGTGGGACTATGTGCTAGGTTTCAAGCCAATCCAAAGGAGTCTCATCTCACTGCAGTAAAAAGAATTTTGAGATATATGAAGGGCACCACTGATTTGTAAATTTGGTATCCTAAAGGTAGTAATTTTGACCTTGTAGGATATGCTGATGCTGATTATGCAGGTTTCCTGGTTGACAGGAAAAGTACTTCAGGCATGGCTCACTTTTTGGGCTCCTGCCTTGTCTCTTGGGCCACCAAGAAACAAAATTCAGTAGCCTTGTCTACTGCTGAGGCTGAATATGTGGTTGCAGGCTCTTGCTGTGCCTAGTTGCTATGGATCAAGCAACAACTCCTGGACTTTTGTATAGATGTGGGATGCATTCCTATTTATTGTGATACCACTAGTGCAATTAGTATGACTAAGAACCCGGTTCATCACAAGAGAACTAAGCACATAGATGTTAGGCACCATTTCCTGAGGGATAACTATGAAAAGGGGATGATCTCAATCGAATTCTTTGCTACTGATCGTCAAATTACTGATATATTTACCAAAGCATTGAGTAGGGAGAATTATGAGAGAAACAAGTTTGAATTAGGGATGATTAAGATCACCTAATTGAAAAACAAAATGAAAAACAAAAAACTAAAAAAATTGAAGAGAAAAAAGGGGAAGTTTTCTGGCTAGAAATTTTAATTAGGTACTTAATCAGATTAATCATTGCTCAGTACTATGTCTTTATTGCCATACTCTTCTGCCATGTATTAATATGATTCCCTAGTTGCTAATGATGTTTCTCTATTTTTGTGAATTGAGGCAAAATAAAGATTTTTAACAGGATGAACCTGGTTCATCCATGCTAGTTTACATGACTGACAAGGTACGTTCTCATCTCCATACATGTATTAATTCAAGTACAGTCATACATGAGCATGACTCTATCAATTTATGGTTCAGTTCAAATTCTCGTACTTACCCATATAATGAACCAGTTTCAAGAAGCTCCGTCACGTTAAATTAGCCTAGTTTTAGAGGGAAAGAAACGGTCTAATCAATGTCCAATCACTGACAGTCCTTAATCGATTAGTATCCTACTTGTGTTAATACATTTCCGTTGTAATCACCCCAGCCAAAAGTTATAAATAGGCCATCATTACCCATTGTGAATAAAGCAATAGACGAACCCTGTTCAAGACACTCAACACTCAAATCTCTACTGCCTTTTGCCCTCTCTTCTTTTTCTCTCTAAAACTTAAAACCATGTCGTATGCTTTATCTGATTCTCAAAATCGTGACTATGATGAAGGAGTATATGAGTCTGATTCTCCAATGGTCTACAGTTCTGAATCCTCGGAGACACCTGAAACCCCTGAACACCATGATGCCCCTGAACCCACACCAAACCTTACCCCAGCCCCCAAACCCCGTATTGTCAAGGTTCTTGCACGCAAATCTGTGGCTTCAGGTTCACGAGCAAAGTTCTTGGAAGATTTATTACAGGATGAAGAAGAACCCAAACCAGATTCGTCCAGTGAATCGTTCAAATCAGCACATGAGGACGATGCACCTGGTTTGTCCGGTACTGAGAAAGGTAATACTGAAGTTGCCTATGTGTTAAATTCTGAAAATAGATTTGTGTTGGTGGGGTCTATGTTGGATGTGGAAGTGCCAAGTAGGCAAAGAAAAACTAGGAAAATTCTTGAGAACGAGGGAGATGCAGGTGTGAGGGGATCTGGAAAGGATGGTACCACACTTGAAATTTGTGGCCCCATTCTTGAAAATCTTGAAGATAATGTCATAGTGACATGGGGAACTCATGATGTAGAGGAGGCTGCTGCTGGGTTGAAAAATTGATGACTGAAATAGATGAACATATTTCTTCTGGGGAAGAAACTTTGGCTGAGAGACTGAAGAAACTGGGGGACTCATACAACCCCAAGAAGAGAAGGACTCCAAACTCCATCAAGTCTAAAGCCTCAGTTTCCTCAAAGAAAAGGAAAATTGATGAGTCTGTTGGTGTACCTGTTCCAAGGGTACGAGCTACGAGAAATATTGTTCGAGAAGAAGAGGAGAAGCTGCAAAAAGCTCTGCAAGAGAGCAAAAGAAAGAAGGTAGAGAAAGGGAAAGCGAAAGTGGGGGAGCCTGTTGAGGCTATTGCTGATGGTGAGGTGTTGGACCTGGTCCAACAAGAAGAGGAGGTTGCTCCAGTGGTGATCAAGACACCCAAGCCCAAAAAGGCTAAGACTTCCACAAAGAAGTCAGCACCTGTGTCTGCTACCCTTGCGAGTACATCTACGAGGACAAGGTCTAAAGTAAAGTCAAAGAAGAAAGTTCAGATTGTTGAGAGGGATGATGATCCTGAATGGAGTGGAGATGAAGAGAAGGAGGTTGGAGAAGTGTCGACTGACAGAGTTGCCATGTTTGACAAGAGACATATCTTGAAAGGAAAGTTACTGAACGATTTGGAGGAGCCGGGTATGAGGTACTTAGTGGATTTTCTGGCAGCGCAAGACTGGAAGGACATGGTCCTTCGCATGGAAGACAGGCTGGTCAGAAATGAGGTTGTGGAGATCATGGGGAATGCAACTGTGATTGGAGGAAGGGTTACCTCATTGGTCAGGGGAGTTGAAGTCTCCTTTGATTCTCAAGAACTGGGGGTTATTCTAGATATTCCTTATGAGGTCTATGAACATTATACAAGGCAAAGATGGCCTTGCTTGGATAGAATGGACTCAACACTCAACATCACCAGATTCTTTTGTGACAATGAAGAGGAGCCTGAACCCAGGGCTGTGTACAAAAGAGAGATGAATCCTGAACACAAGTTGTTGTTTGAGTTTGTAATTAAATTCCTGCTGCCCAGACAAGAACGCAGGCACATTGCCAACTACATGGATCTAACACTCGTGGAGTGCCTGTACAGAGGCAAGCATATCAATTGGCCATATTTAATCATCCAGCTTTTGGACAGAGTGGTGAATGGAACCAAGGCCCATACAATTCCTTATGGCTTTATCCTTACTGCAGTTCTGGCTCATTTTGCAGTCCCCACAAAGAAGGCTGAAATGGCTACTGCAAAGGATTTCTTTGGGAAGGACACTTTGTTGTCATGTGATTACACTGTCAGTGCCCTGGCAGATGAACCTGGTTCATCTCGGAAGAAACTAGTCAACAACAAGGTCCGTACTCTGGTGCAGGAAAGCGAGCAAAAGGATATGGAGATCCTTCGATTGAAGACTCGCTTAGTTGAGGCGGAATCTGAGCGTGATGCTCTCAAAGCTGAATTAGCCAAGGAGAAGGAGAAAAACGAGGGTGTCTTACACCAACTGTTGTCTCTTCTCCAAACCAAGAATCCAGCCTCTTCTCCACCACCCCAGCCTTAGGAATGTCTAGAACTACCCCCTCCTATCCTATCAAGTGCCCAGTTCGGGACAGTGTCAAGTGTCTTTTGTTTCAGATTTTAATTCTGTTTTGCTTATGTTTTTGCTTTTCTTGATTTTTATCTGTTTTGGTGCTGATAATCAATACTAATCAATTAAAGCTTGGTGTTTTGAAAAATGTCTCTATTTATGATTTAGCTTACATTATTGGTTTCTTGTGTTGATTAATCAGGTTTGCACCTGCAGTTGCCTAAATTTTTCATGAGTAAGAATTAATAACTGATAAGTATCATTTTGCAACTTTTCGATGATGCCAAAAGGGGGAAGATGTGTTGTGTTGTTCAAAAATTTTAAAAGTGATATTTATAACCTAATGAACCTGGTTCTTGATGATTAATGCTCAAAAATATACAAAGTGTTGAATGTGTATACAGGATAAAAGCACAGAGTTTGTCATCATCATAAAGGGGGAATTCGTTGGCCCATGTCACTGAATGGGTTTTGAAGATTGACAAATAGTGACAAGTTGAACCAGGTCCATCAGAGCAGATACATGTGAACGAAGCAGTTGGACAAGAATCGTACAAGTTTAGGAGATATCAGTGACTGCTGAGTATCAAAGAACTAATAGAGATGACATAAGTTGATTTCAGCTAACAGAAATAGAGGAAGGAAGTTGAGTTACATTCGAACTCATTGACATAAGCAGAATTGAGCTCAACAAACGGACTCTATAAATAATCAATGTATTATTGCTGAAATATGTGACGCACAAGTACTAAAGTGAATCAAGATTTGAAGCAAAAGTCCCAGAGATATTTTGCAAGCAGAATTGTCGTGCGATACAAAGGCTACAGTTCAACTAGAAGAAACAGTTCCATTGTCTAAGTATTGAGTCTAGTTGATGTGTAGTAGGAGTTTTAACATTGTATCTTTCACCTTACTTAGAAGCAATTGTAATAGGTACAAATTGTTCAAGTTAGAGTTAGCTTGAATTCTGTAGAAATTAGCTAGAGGCTAGTTGATACAAAGAGGATTAGAGTTAGTCCTAGGATTACAAAAGAGTATATTTTTTAAGTCCGTTTGGCTCAGTTGTTTTAGTGAAGTGTTTGAGCAAATCCTACTAAGGAGTAGGTCGTGGTTTTTTCACCTTTTGAGCCAGGTGTTTTCCACGTAAAAATCTCTGTGTCTTTACTATTACTGCTTTATTATTCCCCAAACAGTAGTAAGTAGTATACTAAGAAGAACCAGGTTCTTCCAGTTAGACAGCACTCGGAAAATTGGGTAGTTCACAATTAACTTATATAATTGTGTGGTATTGACGTCTAAAACAACACAAACCTTAAGGGGTCTGTACTTTAAGTTCGAACCTTACCTAAACATGACTATTGTGACTTCGATCAAGCCACCCAAAACCAAAAACTCAAACATATTGTTCAAAGCATAAAATTTTGCTAAAATTCTACAAGGCACAAAACACGTTAGAAGGAAAAAACTGAGAAGGCATTTAAAAGAAAATTTTCTTTATATATATATGAATAAAAATGTGTACAAGATACCAACAAGGGTCTTACAAAAAAGGGAAAAGAAAAATAAAGTCCTAACTATGCCCGGGGTCGACTGCTTCATCGGGGGAAGCTTCTCCTTCGGCCCCCTCGCCATTATCAGACCCACCTTGGGTTCCCTCATCATCATCATCTTCATCATTGGAGGAGGAAAGCAACCTGTCATCAGCTTCAAGTACCTTAGCTTGAGCTATCACCTCAGAGAGGTCAAAGCCTCGAGCGTAGATTTCTTCAAGGGTCTCCTTCCAAGACTGGCACCTAGCCAAATCATTACTCCGCTGATCTCGATCAGAGGCCTCCCTCACCTGAGTTTAGGCATCCTCGGCATCATCCAGGTACATGGCTATGGACTCGTCAGCCAAGACCTTCATCTTTACGACCTCCGCCTTGGCCTCACCAAGATCGACCTCGAGATCCTCGATCCTTTTGGCCTAGTCTAAGATTTTCTCATTAGTTCTCCGAGTTGAACTTCGAACGATGACAATTTGGATAGGCAACCTCTTTTTCCGCAGCAAGGCGATCCATGTTCTCCTTCAACTGATCGCAGTCAGCTCTAACTTGATCAACTTCCCCCTGGAACAGCTTGATCCTTTCAATCTTTTGCTGCCACTAAGATATCGAAGCATTAGACTCCACCCTTGGATCAAGTCCGTACATTTTCAAAAGGATAGTTACCTGCTCGTTCACTCGGTCTCTTCATTACGAGCCTTGGCCAAATCTGCTCGAAGGTCCCTCTACTCTCCATCCTTTTGACCGCAAAGGAGCTTTATATCATTCCTCTCCTCCAAGGTTTTCTGAAGCTCGGCCTCGCACTGGTCCAGGTCTGCTCGAGACTTGGTAAAGGCCTCTACAAGAAGAAAGATATAAGTTAGAATTCAAGAACGAAAAAGAAAGAGAGGAGTTACAACAACTAATGCTTACCCGATATGAGACGTTGGGCCTCTTCGAAGAGAATGGAAGCATCATTAAGGTCAGAGACATCATCGACCCCAATAAAGCAATCCCTAAAGGGATCCCCTTCACCAGATACTCCGCATATGTCGGGGGTCTTCATGTACCGAGCTTCTCTTATTGCCTCCTCAAAGTAATTCGGCAGAGAAGGCGAATGACCTGCTATCATTGCCCCGAGCAAGTCACTCGGGGTGCTCTGATCGGTCATTGGGGTTTCAGAACCAGCCCCGTATGGTATGTTTTTGGATGGTCGAGAGATGATATCGACCTAAGGAGATTCGGGGTCCTCACCCAAACCTTTCTTGGAAGCCTCGTCATAATGTGGCTTGATTTTAGTAGTCACCTCTGGCCCTGAAGGTTTGGCGGCCTCGAGGCCTTCCTCGGTCAAGCCACTACTATCTAGGCGTCACCTTCTTCTCATTCTTCTTCTTCTTCCTCATCATCTCTCAAGCTTTGGGGTCCTCGGACATCGAGACCCCCTTGATTTTTCTTGTCTTTCCTCAGCTTCAGAATCAAGGACTTGGCCTCTTCCTCGGCACTTGGGGACCTCATGATTGCATCTTTATTCAAGTCTGCACAAAAAGAAGTTGAGTAAGAAAGAAAGGTATGGGAAGTACCTCGGATAAAAGAGAGAAAACACTTACCATGGTTATTTGCCTCCCATCTGCCCTTTGCCAAATCACGCCATCTGCGCTCAGCATGGGAGGAAGTCGAGGCCAACTTCCGAACCTAGTCTTCAATGTCGGGGACCACGAGAAAAATCCAAGCAATCGTTGCATAACAAATAAAAATATTACATAAGGTAAAAGCGGAGTACGAACATTAATGGGTAATACAATACTTATGATCGAGGTTCCACTTCTCGGGGAACGCAATTTCTCTTCTGAGATGATGTCACGGGTCCTTACCCCTACAAACTGGCTTATCCAACCCTGGTCATTTCCCTCATTGATGCTCGCAAACAAGGCCTTCGTTGCTCGGAAAAAGTCGGGGTCAATATAACTGCATGAAGTGGGTGAGAGTGAACTCCATCCCCTCAGCCTTGCTGGATAAGAAACGGAGCATGATCACAATACGCCAGAACGAGGGATGAACCTGGCCGAGCCGGGTCGAGATGACCCTATGTGATGGGGGAAGTGTAAACACTTCGAAACCCCTCCACATGAGTGGTAATGCTCTCTTCGGGAGCGGGGATTTGTACCACGACCTCGGACATTCAGTTACAGTCTCTCTTCATGGTCTCGGGATGGCCCGCCGTTATCGAACAAATGTATCTCGGCACGTGTTCACAACGACCTGGGACCGATGAAGGGTTCTCGACTTTGAAGTCGGATTTTAAAGTGCATGGGCCGGGAACATAGTCGTGAGGGAGTGGTTCCACCTGTGTTTTGTCACCGGCCGACTGAGAAGAAGAGGAAGAAGCTTTCTCCTTTTGGGGGAAATCTATGGAGGTTTTCGCCATTGATTCAGGTAGAAAGAAGCGGAGAAAGGTGAAACTTAGTGTTTTGGTGCTAACAAAGTTGACTCAACTGGCGGTGAAAAAGAAGAGATTGAGAGAGTTAAGGGACTTAGAGGTGGTGATGAAGGTAAAAGTAAAGTTTTGATTCATCAAAAGAGTCAATATTTATAGATTTACGGCGACGGTTTGGTGGTGCTAGTGACCGACCGTCCACTGACTAGCATTAATGATTTGGGGAACAGTACCGTCGGGACATTTCGGTCACCTCCGTCGCTTCACGAGAATAACATCACTATCGAGGTCTCCAGAAAATTGATGCTCAAGTCATTTCTTATCATTTTACTCTAAGAAACGAGGGGACTATCTATATACAGTAGAAATCGGGGCCGATTTCATTCTTTGACCGAGATAGGAATGCCACGTCAAAGAGCTAAGACGTCGAGTCCAAAGTCGAAATCTCTTTTCAGACCGAGGTCGACATCAATGTTCGAGGCCAGAAAGAGACAGGCTCCAAAGTGACATCGGTATAGCTTTATAACGGAAAGGGCAAGATATTCGCGATAGGTCGAGGATCATGGTGTGAATCTCGGAACGGAAAGATTTACGGCGGTTAATAAGATGTTAATATGATTTCCTACTATAATTAGAAGTGTACCTTATTTAGGACTCCTCTATTATATAAAGAGGAATCCCATTCATTTGTAATCATTATTATTATCCGATAAATATACATACACTCATTGCTCTCTTGTTATTTCACTTATTGTTTGTCAGAATTGCTTTATCATTTACTATTCTTATTATTCCACCTCGAGACTGTCTCAAATCGTGGTCGAGGCCTTGCTTATATATTGATTTGATTTATTTTATTGTCTAGTTCATCTATTTAATTCTTTGTTTATCAAATTGTATTGGATTAACATACCGTTAAAATCATAATATAAATTTATTATTATTCGAATTTGAGAGTAAACAAGTTGACTGACAGATGACTAGCATTGATACAATATTTTCTTATACTATGTTCGTGCTTATTTTATATTTGGAAGTAGACTTGTCTCTTGTTCCCATCCACTTGCCCTCATTTAAGTCTTTAAGCTGATATGAATGGAATCTTATTTGTTAATAGGCTTTTGGCGTATAACTATGGCATTGAGATAGTGAGGTTTGCCTCGGTCAATAAAATTCAGATATCGAGCCAAACCGCACTGTGACACCACTAATTACAATTTTTAAAATGGTGCGGTTATTTTGTAAATTCTTTTCGCTGAATAGCTAGACAAAGGAGTCGTATATATTTTCCAAAATGAATATTTTCGAATAATCTTTTGGGGCCGCGGGACACATAACGTAAAGGTTTCAAAAACTTTGCAGCCGGATATAATAATTACAATCACTATCAAATATTTAAAAAAATGTACACTGATTGTTAGATTTATAATTTTAATGATGGCCATAATTGAATTAAGTGTAAATCAATTATGCAAGTATTACATGTACAGAATGATCAAAATAGGAAGGAGAAGAACGATGTGGGAGCCTAATTGCTGCTGGACAATATCATGATCCGAAATCTCACCTTAAGAATCATGATGACCCTTAATCTTTAAATTTAAGTAAGTCGACCGCTTACAACAGTTAAACCAATTAAACTTGTTATTATGAAAAAGAGTTTAATACACATGTGGAGATAAAGGTGATATAAGCCCACACATCGATAATCACAACAAATCCCCAAGAATAGGTGGTATAGAGTCACGAACTCTAACTGAATACATAGATTATATCTAAAAATACAGTACAATTCAGACATAGAAATTGACAGTATAGTTGTAAGGAAAGTACTCCAAGGGACTGCGATGATCAAAGCAGCTCAAGCTTGAATCCTCATGGACAAAAGAAGCTCTCATTGCCGGGAACTGCTACTTCCAATACCTAGATCTGCACAAAGTATGCAGAAGTGTAGTATGAGTACACCACAGTCGTTACCCAATAAGTATTAAGATTAACCTCGGTGGAGTAATGACGAGGTTCAGACATGAAAAAACCTATGCACAACATGAGTATAAAGCTAATAACGAAAAACAAAGTCAAGAAATGACAACAAAGATTAAACATGTGATAAAACAACAAAATAATCAAACATTGTTTAAACTACAAGTGATACAAATTAAGTAAAATAATAACAATTTAAATTATGCGTCAAGTTGTTCCATTTACAACAAGAATCACCCTGAAGTACCACGCCAAATAATTTCAAATCACCAGTCACAAATGATAAATCTTATACACATGGCACCTTGTGCCCACACTATCAATCTTCTTTGCACGACAAAGACCTAGTGGTACAACACAAGTAACACCCGCACGACAAAACCTAGTGTCACAATAAACACCACAAGCGCACGGCAAAGGCCTCGTGCCACCATGTACATCGTATCCGTGTCTGTCAGGTGTAGGACGACCTATACCTGCCCCACCTCCACCTCTAACTGGTAGTGCAGGTAGAGTGGCAACTAGTGCGGTAACCATATTCTGAGGACCTATTGGAATACGCGGAACCTGAGTAGTCTGTGGAGGTGCACCCCTCCTGAGTCTGGGGCAATCTCTCACCATTTGAGAAGTGTCACCATACTCAAAACAAGCTCTCGGAGGACGTGGATGATGTGACTGGCTCGGGCGTGATCGGATGGTCAAACCACTAAAAGCACCTCGTGCAGGAGGCGCACTAGACAGTGGCGGTGCACAAAAGGGAACCTGGTGTCACACCTCCTTTTCCCCGATAGGGGTGGGGATAAGGAAGTTTTTTCAATTTAAGTGACATTAACCGAAATGGGATTGTTTATTTCAGAGTCGCCACTTGGGATATTTATTATGATGTCCCAAGTCACCAATTTGTTTTAAAACCCAAATCGAGGAAATTTGACTCCGTTTAAAGTTCGCGAAACTAGAAATTCGGGTAAGGAATTTTGTTAACCCAGGAGAAGGTGTTAGGCATTCCCGGATTTCGTGGTTTTAGCACGGTCGCTTAACTATTATTAATTAGCCTAATTAGCTGATTAATTATATATTTAGAACCTATTATGCATTTTAACATTTTGAACCGCTTTTTAATGATTTAGAATTATGGAATTTATTTAAACAAGTTGCGGTGTCGCGCACTCGTCATTTTGGCTCACGTCGCAAACCACGCCACATGAAATGCACTCGCGATTTACGACATGCTTATTCTATTATTGAACGAAGTTATGGCTAGGTCACATGAAATGCACACCCGAACTCAAATTTACGGTTCTATGCTTCCTCAAACTGTTCCATCATTGGCCTTCAAATACAAATACTTCGGGGCATACCACGGATAAAAATATATACAAATTCTTCGGGGCATTCCCCGGGTAATATAACCGACTAAAGGGGTGACCGCTCACCTAAAAAAGAAACTAAAATACGAACGCCCTAAATGTTTGTCTACCTAAGTGTGGTCGGCCTAAACGTACTACTAGCGATCTAAGAAAACCAAGTAACACAATTTAAAAAAATGCCAATTACCTTTACCTAATAGTGATTCTATATTATTTCGACAATTAACAAAACTACAAAATATCTAAAATAAATAAACTATGTATGAGAATAGAGAGTCCGAATATTTATGAACAACTAACGTAAATTAAAATTAGAAAGAATCAATCCATTACCCATTAAATACAAAATCCACACTCCTCTGTTTTCTTCTTTATCTTACTTAATCTTAGTAATAAATTAACGATTCAACAATCACAAAATTTCTTAGTCCTTAAACTATTGAGAATTGAATATGAATATAATATGAATACCATCCGAACACTTACACAAATATTCTCAAGCAAATACGCATGAATCCGCTTCATTCCATCCAAATAATTGTAAGAAGACACGCAATTGAAGGAGAGAAGAGTAAGAAATGAACCTCAATATGGTTGAAAACTGATTATTTCATTTCATTGAACTCAAAATTGCAACAACCACGGACGGACACCCGAATCGGTACCGGGAACTCGAACAAAAATGCCCTGACTCGATTGACTCAAAATTGAACTTTCATCTACATTTAGATCTTACTTTTTTGCTTTGGACTGTCTCGTTGCTGCTTTGTGTGCATGTGTGCATGTTTCTCTTTTATGTTTTGTGTGTATTTGTGCTTTTATTTTTTTAGAGAAGGGTGAGATGAGGCGGTTTTCCGGCGCGTTTTAGGGTGTAGTGTGCTGGATTAGGGAGTGCGGTTCCTTTGTGGTTAGGGAGGAAGAAAAATGGGAGGGGGGGGGGGGGGGCCGGGGGGTGGT
>ML262917.1:36804-51443 GCA_005239495.1 Nicotiana undulata
ATATATATATATATATATATATATATATATATATATATATATTGATATTTTTGAAAAATAAAAATAAAAATGGTTTAGAAAAAACATTTTTCTAAAAATACCTAATACCTTAATCAAATAGAGAAAAATAAAACTATTTTTTGTAATTTTTTTTTGTGTGATAAAATAACGTAAAAGAGTCAAAACTAGTTAAAATAGTGATATTAGACCTAAACTAAATACTTGAACACTAAAAGGTGTAAAATCTCTGTGAGGGTAAAAAATTACATGTCTACAGCTGCCCCTCTTTGATTGGAAACGCAAAGAGTTTTCAGAGAAAGAACAACAAGACATGTTTTGACCCGACCTTTATTTAAAAGAGTAGAAAACTAAAAGGAAGGAGGATGTGATCGAGTCCTGGTTTTTGACAGCCTACATATCCCGGGTTATAAGGGAATCTGGTCGCGTATAGTTCATGGAGAGTGATGGAATGATGAGTTGCAGAGTCGAGCGAGGTTCCGTTTCGTCAAGGTTCCAGTCCGTGGTCCTGATATTACATCAAAATCAAAAATGAAAAAGACTAACTAAGCCTATCAGCTATGAGTTACAAGATTCNATTGTTTCTCCGTCGGGTATTAGAGGAGGTTATTAGAAGATGGTGAAAGTGATTGCCGGATTTTTGGCGATTTTGTGTGAAGGGAGCGAGGGGTTGAGAGAGATGGCTGGCTGGTGATGGCGGCAGTGAGGAGGTGGTGGCGGCTGTGGTGTTCTAGGGTTCCAGCGAATTTAGTTTTTGGAAGAGGTTGGTCGCTGGAGTGGGTCTGTTCTAGCGGTGGCGGTTTGTGGTTGTGAGAGGAGGGAGTGGTGGCGTGATGACGGGGAGAAGGCCGGCGGCCGACCAGTTGCTGCTGATTTTAGGGGGTGACGACTGAAGGAGTTGGGAAAGGGGAGGAGCTAGTGTTTTTTCTCTTATCTGCTGAAGATTTTTCCAAGAAGACCTTAGGGTTAGGGTCGTTTTTAGTAAAGGAGGGCATGTGCTTGGGAATTATGGGCTAAGGTCTGGGGTTGGTCAAATGTTTGCCAAATTTACCTTTAAAAGTGGCCCTTTAACTCTACTAGACTAAAAATATTAGTTCCTAAAATAATAACTATAAAATTGTGAAATCATTCCCAATTAATTAAAGCAAACTACATTATGACATGAATATATATATATATATATATATATATATATATATATATATATATATATNGTGATAAAATAACGTAAAAGAGTCAAAACTAGTTAAAATAGTGATATTAGACCTAAACTAAATACTTGAACACTAAAAGGTGTAAAATCTCTGTGAGGGTAAAAAATTACATGTCTACAGCTGCCCCTCTTTGATTGGAAACGCAAAGAGTTTTCAGAGAAAGAACAACAAGACATGTTTTGACCCGACCTTTATTTAAAAGAGTAGAAAACTAAAAGGAAGGAGGATGTGATCGAGTCCTGGTTTTTGACAGCCTACATATCCCGGGTTATAAGGGAATCTGGTCGCGTATAGTTCATGGAGAGTGATGGAATGATGAGTTGCAGAGTCGAGCGAGGTTCCGTTTCGTCAAGGTTCCAGTCCGTGGTCCTGATATTACATCAAAATCAAAAATGAAAAAGACTAACTAAGCCTATCAGCTATGAGTTACAAGATTCTTATCTATAAAAGTTTTGAAGCTTGATATTGAGTCTTGAATGGTGCTTCATGCAGACTTTTGATTTGAAACTTGATGCTTGCTATCTGCAGGTGCTAGTTTGTTCTTCTTTATCCATACAGATCACGACGGGACATGCAAAACTCATGACTTCAGTCATGTCTTGAGCAATCCACATCTTGTCTCTTCTTATACATTTGGATTCACTTCTCTTTTTTCTTTTTCTTTTTTTTTTCTTTTTTTCTTGATTGAGACTCCTTATTTTGGTCGTTTCGAACCCTGTGCCTTGAGGTATAACCTGCTTAGACACCAAAACAAACAAACGAACGAATTTGTTCTGCCTCAGTTTTCACTAGGAAAATTGTGAGTTATTTGTAGCAAAAACCCTAAACTATTTCGTTATTGAAAGCAATAAAAGGTCAGGAATAGTGTACCCCAAACGTAACATGATGATTCTTTCTTTTGGATGGGGTTTTCTTATTTTTGAATGATGCCTCAACTAAGGATTGATGTACCTTATGTTGAAAAATGTGGCCAGGGAATGGAATACGCTATATTGGCAAAGATATCAAGGAGTGGTGTACCCTGCATTTAATATCAAATCAACTAAGGAGTGGATGCCCTATGTTGGAAAAAGAGACTAGGGAGTGGAGATCCTACGTCTAAGATAAAATCAACTAGGGATTGGAGAACCTATGTTGGAAAATCATCAACTAGGGAGTGGTGACCCTATGTTGGCATCAGGTTATGCTGGCATCAACTAGGGAGTGGAAACCTTATGTTGGAATCAACTAGGGAGTGGAGACCCTATGTTGGCATCAAGTTATGTTGGCATCAATTAGGGAGTGAAAACCCTATGTCGGCATCAACTAGGGAATGGAGACCTCATGTTGGCATCAACTAGGGAGTGGTGACCCTATGTTGGCATCGGGTTATGCTGGCATCAACTAGGAAGTGGGGACCCTATGTTGGCATAAACTAAGGAATGAGGACCCTATGATGGAAAGGAGACTAGGGATGGAGACCTTATGTCTAAACGAACAAAGAAGGATTTTTGTTTTTCAAAATTATATTTTTTTTGAGAAATTCATTCTTTTAAACAAATTGCCCCGGTGCTTATTCTCTCAGGACATAAATAAAGTATTTTTTAAAAAAAACACAAGACTTCTTCTTTTTTTTTTTAATAAAAAAAAATTATCATAGGAAAAAATTCATCAGACTAGGTTTTCTTATCTTAGGAGAAAGATTCATCAGACTAAGATGTCTATCCTAGGAGAAAGTTCATCAGACTAAGTTCATTGTTTTTTTTGGTATCTTAGGAGAAAGATTCATCAGACTAAGATTTCTATCCTAGGAGAACGTTCATCAGACTAGGTATTCTATCTTAGGAGAAAGATTCATCAGACTAAGATTTCGATCCTAGGAGAAAATTCATCAGACTAGGTCCCTTTTTTTGTTATTATCTTAGGAGAAAGATTCATCAGACAAAGATTTTGATTCTAGGAGAAACTTCATCAGACTATGTATCTTTTTTGTTATCTTAGGAGAAAAATTCATCAGACTAAGATTTCTATCCTAGGAGAAAATTCATCAGACTAGGTATTTATTCCTTTTTTTATCTTAGGAGAAAGATTCATCAAACTAAGATTTTTGTCCTAGGAGAAAGTTCATCAGACTAGGTTTCTCTTCTTTTTTTTGGTATCTTAGGAGAAAGATTCATCAGACTAAGACGTTTATCCTAGGAGAAAGATTCATCAGACTAGGTTTTTCGTTATTATCTTAGGAGAAAGATTCATCAGACTAAGACGTTTATCCTAGGAGAAAGATTCATCAGACTAGGTTTTTCGTTATTATCTTAGGAGAAAGATTCATCAGACTAAGATTTTTATGCTAGGATAAAATTCATCTGACTAGGTTTTCTATTTTAGGAGAAAAATTCATCAGACTAAGACATTTATCCTAGGAGAAAGATTCATCAGACTAGTTTTTTTTTTATTATCTTAGAAGAAAGATTAATCAGACTAAGATTTCTGTTTTTTTAATATCTTAGGAGAAAGATTCATCAGACTAAGATTTCTGTCCTAGGAGAAAGTTCATCAGACTAGGGATTCTATCTTAGGAGAAAGATTCATCAGACTAAGATTTTGATCCTAGGAGAAAGTTCATCAGACTAGGTCTCTTTTCTTTTGTTATAATCTTAGGAGAAAGATTCATCAGACTAAGATGTTTATCCTAGGAGAAAATTCATCAGACTAGTTTTTTATATCTTAGGAGAAAGATTCATCACACTAAGATTTTTATCCTAGGAGAAAATTCATCAGACTAGGTTTTCTATTATCTTATGAGAAAGATTCATCAGACTAAGATTTTGATCCTAGCGGAAAGTTCATCAGACTAGGTCGCTTTTCTTTTGTTATTATCTTCGGAGAAAGATTCATCGGACTAAGATGTTTATCCTAGAAGAATATTCATCAGACTAGGTTTTCTATCTTAGGAGAAAGATTCATCAGACTAAGATTTTTATTGCGGTCCATCAGACTAGGACTTCTTATCCTAGCAGGAAAAACATGAAGAGCAATGGAAAAATTTATGCACCCTAACAAGACAAAGAAAGGAAAATATTTGAGAACTTCCCTTTGTCGACTCTTCTCTTCTTCATTTTATCTTTTTTTTTTTTTTTTGTTTTTGAACCAATTTTCTTGCACTGCTTTTTTCCTGTTTCAAACAAAGAACTTTTTTGTTAGTTTTAAAAGTGGTGGTCGGTTTGTGGCCTTGAGTCCTGGGCAGCTTGGCTTTTGCTCAATCAACCTGAGTCGGTTCCAAGAGACTTTTTTTTGCTCTGCATTAACCCTGATTGTTTCACACCCAGTACCATTTGTATTTGTGGCTCATTCAGACTTATTCCAACATGAGATCTTGTTTTAGGCGATTTTTTCTGATATGTTGAATGGCTTCTTGCCTTTTGGAGCAATTTGACTATCAGAGGGAATCACTAGTTATCTTTGCTTGCGCCAAGTAGGCTGACAAGGGTCTTTTGGGGGAAGCCACTGCATGAATCCTCAATGCATGTTGACTGTAACACTGAATTGCTGGCCAAATTCACTTTTGTGCAACTGAAAAGCGGGTAGCAGATTTTGAAATCTTTTCTTGCTTGTTTTGACAAGGACTGACTTAGAGTGAAGGACACAATGATGCAGAGAAACCAGTATTAACAAGCAATTCCCCTGTCGGAAGGAAAAAAGGAAGAGTTTTGTTTTTTTGTTTTTGTTTTTTTTTTATTTAAATTTTTTAATTTTTTGGTAACTAGCCTTAATGACCATGACATGCATTTTGGACTTAACGGCCGATCTATCAAACTGATCTAACCTTTCCTTTCACCATTCTTATGACCTTTGAAGTCGGGCTTGTTCGTGCTAATCATTTGCATCAGCTTCACGACTCAAGGGTTTTCACCAACAAGTCTCTCTCATTCATTTTTCTCTACTTACCGGCGTCTTACAGTGCCCGTGGCGGTTCTCACTATTAAGACTCTCTCATTTCCTCTTTTTTTTGTGAGCAACTTGACAGTGTTCTATGTCGCGTGACAACCGTTGCTCATTCCATGCTTTCATGGGTGAGAAACTGTCAGTGTTTTATGTCGCGTGACAACCGTTGCTCATTGTTTCTCTAGCATTCTTGAAGGCATATCGGAGTTTTTTATTTGGAAGGTTTTTGGATAGGGTTGGAAAGGAGGGTGGGCATGAAGGCTTAAATTAGACTCAGAATGAGGGGTTATAGACTTACAACTCTTGGAATCGACTCTTTTAAGAAATCAAATAAAAAAAATTCCCCAATTTTAGATCTGGGGATTTTTTCTATATTTGTTTTTCTTTTGACTCTTTTTTGGTTAAACCGAACCGTGTAAGCTGCCTACGTATCCTTTTTTGAAGGAATCAGGTCGAACGTAGTTCAAACATCTGACATAACTATTTTTCTTTCATCTTTCTCCTTTTTCTTTGCCTTTATTTTTTTCTCTTTTGCTCATTTTTCTTTCTTTCCTTTTTGTCAATACAAGTTGCCCTGACTTTTATTTTCTGGGGGCATGGACCTTTGACTGTTCTTTTCTTCTTCTTTCTTTCATCTGAACTTTTCTAATAATTTCCCCAATTTGTACTCTTGGGACATGGACTTTTCTTTTATTTTATTTTTTGTTATTTTTTTTCCTTTTCTTGGACTCTTGACTCTAAACTTGATTCCAAAAGAGAGTGATCAAAGAAAATAACACAGGCTCAAAAGAGGTAACAAAGGGTATAAAGTGTTTGGGTAGCAAAAAAAGGGCCTCCCGGCCTCGAGAACGCCAAAATATATTATCTTTTTGCAATCATAGCATTGATGAAAATATCTATTTTCTGGGTGTGTCGTGATCGAAACACTTCCATCCATTAATGTCAAACTTTCGACCAAGCTCCAATTGATTAAACATCCTCAAACCCGATCTTCTCAATGATTTGAAGGTGAATGTTACTCGACCTTAATTCCAAAGTCTCTTTATTCATCCTCAAAAGTGTTTTGTTCTCAATTATCCAATTCAAGCTTAAATTAATTAGCTAAGATCTGGCCAAAAATTCCGCATGCATGCCACATCACTAAAACTAGCGGGAAAAGAACTAAGCATGGCATGACACAAAAGGACAAATTGTATTTTATTGAGTAAAGGATGGAAGGGTTTAACAACAAGAAAAAACAACCTAAGATCCGAGTTACAACCCTAAAATAATCCGGATAATGAAAAATTGACAGACAAGACTCACACAAATAGAAAAGAGGGATAGAAGGGTTTGACTCAATAAAACAAATAAAATCTTGATCACAACCCTGAAATAACCCAGATAATAGAAAAAACATCAAAACAAGCTACCAAGATTCCTTCCTCGTGAGGAGGGAATGAATTTTCAATTTCTAAGCTCATTTAGCCACAAATTTGCTCATCAAAATCAGTAGAGCCTTCTCCAATTTCAAAATCATTAACTTCAGTCAGCAAGTTTCCGAGAGGATTCTCATAGCCCCTGTCACCACACATCATCCCCACTAAGGGTGCATCATCATGTGCAGATAAATGATTCTGCGTGATATTCTGGGTGTCACTATCTTGGATCACAATCAGATTTTCCTGGATCATCCTTTCTATTTCTCTTTTCAAATCCCCATAACTTTAAACATCGTGCCCCTGGGCATTGGAATGGTATTCACACCTTTTGGAAGGGTCAAAGATTCTTGCACGTGGGTCCACATGATTTGGAGGAAGAGGTGAAATCATGTCATAATGCTTTAATTTCTCAAACAAGCTTGCATAATACTCTCTTATTGGTGTAAAATTATCTTTCAACCTTTGTTCCCCTCTATACCCCTTGCTTGGATGCAGGTTGTAGGGCATTTGAAAATTTTGTGGAGGCTGGTGGAGATT
Organism: Nicotiana undulata; assembly: GCA_005239495.1. NCBI lineage: Eukaryota > Viridiplantae > Streptophyta > Magnoliopsida > Solanales > Solanaceae > Nicotiana > Nicotiana undulata. The sequence goes on from ML262917.1 coordinate 43,916, forward strand.
TTCCGATGCTGGTGCTCGCTTTCTGGGGTGTCTTGGTGACTGGACAACATACTCAGGTGGAGCAAAAGAGTATTGTGGGTTTTGAGGTGGATAGTAGTGCTCAGGGGAATCGTCGAAAAATAGACGAGGCTGGTAATACCTTCGAGATGTTCTCCTAGGACTTCTTCTCGACCCTGATGTCATCATGATCTCTTCATCCTTCTAATTCATTGCATTAAAATTACCAGATTCAATCTGGACTGCCTGGGTTGCAGCTTTGAGAGCTGCTTGACTTATAATTTTGCCTGTCTTAAGGCCATTCTCTATCATTTCTCCCATTTTGATTGCTTCCGAGAAAGATTTGCCTACTGCGGACATCATGTTTTGAAAGTAATCTGGTTCTTGAACCTGGAGGAAGACAGTGATTAGCTCGGTTCATCCATGGGTTGCTTAACTCTAGCCGCTTGCTCTCTCCATTTAATGGCATATTCCCTGAAACATTCAGTTGGTTTCATCTTCAGGTTGGAAAGGGAATTGCGGTCTGGGGCAATATCGATGTTGTATTGGAACTGTTTGACAAAGGCTTGAGCCATGTCATCCCAGACATACCAGCGAGATGTATCTTGATCCATAAACCATTCGAAGGCTACTCCCGTATGGCTTTCCCAAAAATAAGCTAGTAGCAATTCTTCATTTCTTCCTGCACCTCTTAACTGATTGCAATACCTTTTCAGGTGGGCTATGGGGTCTCCATGTCCATCATACTTTTCAATCTCGGGGATCTTGAAACCAAGTGGCAAACGAACATCGGGGAACATACATAGATCCCTGAAGGCAATACTCTTTGATATTCACTCTTTGGGTCATTTCTTCTTGTGCCATCTTTTGGACAGGCTTCTCATTATTTGCAGGAAGATCAAATAAGTATGAATTGTACTCAGGAGAGTGGTATTGCTCTTGTTGGGTAGCCAATTGTGACTCGTGAGTTTTCTTCTATACCACTGTTGGCTGTGGGATAGTGAAGACGGGCATAACATCAACGGTTGTCTGATTGGTTGTCAATGGCACACTTTGGGAGCACTCAATAGAAGTTCTAGCTGTAGTTGTATAGTTGGGATAAGGACTGAACCCATGTGGTAAGGATTGATCAGACAATGATACCGAAATGGCAGTAGTCGAGATGGGTGCGAACTCTCAAAAACCGCGAGAAGAAAAGGGCGGTCCTTGGCCATTAGCCCATGCTTGACACATTTCAGTCATTTTCCGTTTCAAAACTCTATTTTCCTCAGCCACAGTAGACTCTTGTTGAACCATCTAACCTTGAGTCTCATGACTGCTCGCAACATCTTCTATGTCAGTTGTCATTTTTCCCTTGAATTTTGTATTGTCAGCTTACCACAAACCGACCACCTCAAACTTTCTTCACAATTCAAAACAAAAGACACGTTAGAATAGACTCAGTCGGTCCTTATTATCATTCTTTTCTTTTTTTGCACTTTTTTTTAAAAGTCATTTGATCGAACCTGATGTGGGTTGCCTACGTATCATGTGAGAACATGAATCAGATCTTGCGTAGTTCGGAAAAATAAGAAATAAAGTAAATGAACTAACTCTTTTTATTTGTTTTTTTTCCTTTGGATTTTGATTTTTTTTTCGTATTTTTGTTTTCGAAACAAAGACTAAAAAATAAGAAAGAAAATATTTTTGGATTTAGATTTTTTTTTTTGAGACTATTTGAAAAGAAAGACTTCAAAAAAAGAAAGAAAATATATTCTTTTTTTTTTGGAATTTCGCTTTTTTATTTCTTGGAATTTCAAAAGAAAAACTTCTAAAGAAGAAAGTAAATACTTTTGGATTTGTTAGACTTCTATTTTGAATTTATGAAAGAAATACTTCTAAAAGAAAAGAAAATATTTCGAAAGAAGAATGAAAATATTTTTGGATTTTTTATTTTGATTTATTTTCATTTTTTTTCCCGACTTTTTTGAAAGAAAGACTTCTAAAGAATAAAGAAAATGTCTTTTGGATTTTGAATTTTGGGACAAAAGACTTCTAAAAAAAAAGAAAATATATTTTTTGGATTTTGAGTTGGTTTTCTTTTTGAAAGAAAGACTTCTAAAATGAAAGAATATATTATTGGTTTTAAATTTTGTTATTTGGGATTTTCTAAGGAAAAACTTGTAAAGAATGAATTAAAGAAATTTTTTTTTGATTTTCGAAAATTGGGGTCTCAAAGAAAAACTTTTATAAAGGAGGAAGTAAAGGAAAATATTTTTTGGATTTTTGGTTTTGGCTTTTTTTTTGAATTTTTTTTAAAGAAAGACTTCTTATGAAAAAAGAAAATAATTTATTGTATTTCTGATTTTTTGTAATTTTGAAATAAAAGCCTTCTGAAAAAATGTAGAAAATATTTTTTGAATTTTCATTTCATTGGTTTTCTTTTTCTAACGAAAGACTCCTACAAATATAATATTTTTTGGTATAAACATTTTCTTATTTTTTATTTATATTGGGATTTTCTAAAAGAAAGACTCCTAAAGAAGGAAGTAAAGAAAAATATTTTTGAAGTTTTAAAAAATGGGCGCCGGAACCGATGAGGTTTGCCTACGTATCTCACATCCGGTGAGAATCAGACCCGCGTAGTTCTGTCTGTTTTGACGGAACAGAGAAAACATGACTTTTGCAAACACTAGCTTATTTTCTTTCTTTTTTTTTTGAAACTTTTGCAGAGTTTCAAATTGTTCAAATATCTATCTCTCACTCTTGTGTTTTCTTTTTTCGATTTTTCCTTTTGTTTTTTTCCTATTTCATAAGCCAGTCAAACTTGCAAGCCGAAACAAACAGATACGCAAGTAGAATGTAAGATGCTTCAGGATGATCTTTTAAATTGGATACACCTGTCCTAGACGGACCCAACCCCTGTGTTAAGTCTCCAAAGTCAAATGCACAAGATGCAAACAAATGTTCCTACTAGGGATCCAACATGAGGCTATGTCATTCTAAGTATGAACCCTGGGGTGTATTGTTCTAGACCTGGCTTACCCTAGCGGAAAACTCGAGCCGGAGGGGGGGGGGGGGGCAGCGTACTGGAAATACAGAAGCTTCACCGGCTTTGCAACTTGTCCGAACCTCGTTCTAAAATTAGGATATGACTCTAACAGAAAAGAAGCCACGCGAAGAGCACGCTTCACGGAAGACTAAGAGGACTCAGAGAGAAGAGGGATTTTCGTAACAGTTAATATACTGTCACATAATATGAAAGCGGTAAAAGGCGACATTTAGCACATTAGTCTCCAACACGTAAAAAACAGATAATCATGAAAGCCAGTCATAACAGCTATTCTAAGCTCGAATTCTGAACCCTGAACCAGAGATTCTGGGTTCTTATCCCCAGCAGAGTCGCCAGAGCTGTCACACCTCATTTTTCCCGATAGGGGTGCGGATAAGAGAATTTTTCCAATTTAAGTGACATTAACCGAAATGAGATTATTTTCAGAGTCGCGACTTGGGATATTTATTATGATTTCCCAAGTCACCGATTTATTTTAAATCCCAAATCGAGGAAATTTGACTCTGTTTAAAGTCCGCGAAACCAGAAATTCGGGTAAGAAGTTCTGTTAACCCGGGAGAAGGTGTTAGGCATTTTCGAGTTTCGTGGTTTTAGCACGGTCTCTTAACTATTATTAATTGGCATAATTATCCGATTAATTACATACTTATAACCTATTGTGCATTTTAACCTTTTTAACCGCTTTTTAATGATTTAGAATTATGGAATTTATTAAATAAGTCGCGGTGTCGCGCACTCGTCGTTTTGGCACACGTCGAAAACCGCGCCACATAAAATGCACTTGCGATTTACGACATGCTTATTCTATTATTGAACGAAGTTATGGCCGGGTCACATGAAATGCACACCCAAACTCGAGTTTACGATTCTATGCTTCCTCAAATTGTTCCATCTTTGGCCTTAAATATATACAAACTCTTCGGGGCATTCCCCGGGCAATATAATGACTAAAGGGGTACCCTATCACCTGAAAAAGAAACTAAAATATGAACGCCCTAAATGTTTGCCTACCTAAGTGTGATCAGCCTAAACGTACTACTAGCGATCCAAGTAAACCAAGTAACACAATAAAAAAAAATGCGAATTACCTTTACCTAATTGTGATGCTATATCTTTTTGATAATTAACAAAACTACAAAATATCTAAAAAAGAATAAACTATGTATGAGCAGAGATGCCGAATATTTATGAAAAACTAATGTAAATTAAAATTAGAAAGAATTAATCCATACCCATTAAATACAAAATCCCTACTCCACTGTTTTCTTCTTTATCTTATTTAAGCTTAGTAATAAAATAACGATTCAACAATCACAAAAATTCTTAGTCCTTAAACTATCGAGAATTGAATATGAATATAATATGAATACCATCCGAACAAATACACAAATATTCTCAAGCAAATACGCATGAATCTGCTTCATTCCATCCAAAAAATTAGAAGAAGACACACAATTGAAGGAGAGAAGAGTAAGAAATGAACCTCAATATTGTTGAAAACTGATTGTTTCATTTCTTTGAACTCAAATTGCAACGAACCGTGGACAGTCACTCGAATCGGCACCGGAAACTCGAACAAAAATGCCCTGATTCGATTGACTTGAAATTGAACTTTCATGTATTTGGATCTGACCGTTTTTGTAATGACCCGATCGGTCGTTTTGCGTTTTCGATCCCCGTTCCCCTAAATGAGACTTCGCGTAGTTGCTTTTAATGATCTATGACTTGTGGGGACGGGTGGTTAGGGATTCGAAAGTGTTTAGAGTGGTACAGGAACACTTGGTTCCTTAAGGTTGGCCTTTAAGGCCAAGTTTGACTTTAGTCAACATTTTGAGTAAACGGCATCAGAATCGAGTTTAGACGATTCCAATAACTTTGTATGATGATTTCGGACTTGGGCGTATGTTTGGAACGGGTTTTGGACTACCCGGGAGCGTTTCAGCGCCTAATGGTGAAATAGGAATCTCCTTAAGTGCAAATTCTGGTTTGGAATGTGTTTTTGTGTTATCGAGGTCCGAACGGAATTTCGAGACCAGGAATAGTTCTGTTATGTCATTTATGACTTGCTCGCAAAGTTTGGGGTCATTCTGAGTAGTATAGGTCGGTTCGGCGCATTGTTAGCGAATTCAAGAAACTTAAAGTTCTTAAGTTTGATTCTAGGGGTTTTGGGGTATGATTTTGAGTTTTAGCGTTGTTTTTAGTGTTCCGAAGGCTCGAGCGAGTCTGTATCATGATTTGGGATTGCTTGGTATATTTGGACGGGGGCTTGGGTGGGCTCAGGTTCCACTCGGGCACCAAACGAGGCCAAAAACCAGTGGAAGCAGCTGCTGGTGCACCTGATCTGGTATGACCGCACCTGCGGTTGCCCAGTCGCAGGTGCGAGACCGCTCCTGCGGTTCAAACCTTGCAGGTGCGGCTTCTGATGGGCTGCCCTTTCCTCGCAGGTGCGGATCAAGATCCGCAGGTGCAAGATTGGTCCCCCTTACCCAGTTCTGCAGGTGCGAGACCGCAGGTGCGGTCCTTGAGCCGCAGGTGCGGAACCACGTTCTTTAAAACACGGGATTTGTTCATTTTATTCCATTTTCTTCCACCATAGACGACCTTGAGAGCTTGGAAAAGAGCCCCACGACCTAGCTACTGAAAGGTAAGTGAATTCTACCCTAATGTTAGTTTAATGCATGAATTCCTAGTTAAATTAACCTTCTAATTAGTGAAAATCAAGGGTTAGAGTAATAACCGAGGGCTTTATGAAAATTTAGGGAATTACCCATTAATTTGCCATGAAATCATACAAAAACCATATATTAACGATCCTTAGGTTATGGGTAAGTTTTTCTTTTGAAAATTTTCCAAAATCCGAGCATGCGGGCCTAGGGGTGAATTTTGGGATTTCTTCAAGTAGGATGAAATAACTAAGTAAATAGGGGAATTTCATACTTTTGAGTATAAATTGATGAACTTGTGTAACATTTGATTAGTTTCGAGTCCTTGGGAGACGAGTTCGGAGTTTCGGGCGCTTTCTTGACCCAGAGAGTAGGTTCGACACGAGGTGAGTCTCCTTTCTAACCTTGTAAGAGGGAATTGTCCCCATAGGTGATCTTAATGACTATGTGTTGATATTTGTGGGGACTACGTACGTACAAAGTGATGAGAGTCCGTACGTAGCGGCTATTATTTTATGTTCGGGTAGTTAGGCCCACACCATGCCTTGTGTTCTTCTTCGGAATGAATTATATGCTTTATGAATTCATGTTATATGCAGCTTTGTTTCCCTGAGATCATGGAATTTGGAGATTTAAAGGAATTGTCCCCTGAAAAGTAATTTAAGAAAATATTGTGTGTGCATGTGACCGCTTCGCAATTTACATGCCGCGAGAGGAGTGTTATTTCCCCAACTCTCATGGGAGCGGGCCGTACGCCACGTCGGATTGAAAGATGCATTTATGGTTTGGGCCGTTTGACCCTCGGCGGTGCATAGATATGGTTATTATGATGTCTTAGGCCGGTTGTCCTTATCCCGTATGCGCATGCTAAACTGTTTGATTTCATGGATATTGATTTGACAGATATTTGGGGGGGAAATGAAGTGGTAATTGTTTAGTTACTTCCAGTATCTATTTAATTTGAAGTTACCTTTAATGTTTACTGCTTTATCATCCTCGTATGCCTATTGCTTTTATCATATCCTGTTAAATTATATTGTTGGACCCTAGTAAGTGTCAAGTCGACCTCTCGTCAGTACTTCTTCAAGATTAGACTGGATACTCACTGGGTACATATTTAATTATGTACTTATGCTACGCTTCTGTACTTAATTGCACAGGTTATGAGGCTGGTGCGTCTAGTTATCAGACCAGAGCTCGATTTTGATTATAGTTGGACCTGACTTCATGGTGAGCTGCTTCTCCTGGCGATCCTCGACAGCACTATGGAGTCTTCTTTTGTTATTTCCCGTCTATTACTTTCAGACAGTAGGAGAGTTCTATCGTATCTTTTGTATATTCTGTTAGTATGCCCGTAGGCCTTGTGACACTAGTTCCTGGAACACACGTGGTAGATATTATGGTTTATAGATCTGTATATATATATTGGCTCATGCCTTTTTATGACTGCTATTGTTCAGAGTGGCTAATTGCCCTTTTCATTTAATGTCCTTAAGCTTTAAAACTTGTCACGTGATGGGATGTTTAATTAAATATGGGAAGATTCTTAGTAATTCGAGTGTTGGCTTGCCTGACCCCTGGTGTTGGGCGCCATCACGACCCGAGTTAGGATTTTGGGTCGTGACAACTTTTGCTTTGGAATGACACATTTCTGCTTTGTGTGCATATGTGCGTGTTTCTCTCTTCTGTGTTGTGTGTGTTTGTGCTTTTGTTTTGTGAGCAAGGTGAGATAAGGCGGTTTTACAGCGATTTTTAGGGTGTGGTGTGCCGGCTTAGTGAGTGTTGTTGCTTTGTGGTTAGGGAGGAAGAAGAATGG
>ML262919.1:8578-45605 GCA_005239495.1 Nicotiana undulata
CTCTTCCCCCACCACCAAAGAAAAACAGATTTTTTCCACATTGCCACGTGCCTTCATTGTGAACTGATCAAAGGAAAAGAAAAAAACAATATAAAAAAAGTTTTATTGTACTAAATTTTGTTAATCTTCTAACCCTATAACTAGTTTGCTACACTAGCTACCTAACATGCATGAAACTTATGGTTCATTATAATCCATGAAAAGGGAAAATGAAGGGTAGTATCGTAATATAAATATTTAGTATCATTCAATATTTATACCAAATCATATTGTTACCTTAGTAATCAAAAATTAAAGAAAAAAACGTATTCTTCATTAGTGGCATGCCTTGTAAACACATGGAGAAAAAGAAAAGCCATCTTGAAGACTTGGACTATTTATTCTATTTTTTTATGAAAAACTTTATCCACTATATAAGGAAAAAGTTTATGCAAATTAAATTATAGTAGTATCTCCGATTTATTTTATGTGACACCATTATTATAAGGAATTTATGACTTTAGTTTGGTTCTAGTTTTATATGAGCTGTATCGGAAAGAATAATTAAAATTTTATTACTTTCTCATTTCAATTTATGTGACATATTTTTTCTAATAGTCTATTTTAAGCAGAATGACAATTTTTTTATATTTAGATATAATTTAACTTTAAATTTTTTATTTGACACTTATTGAGAAGCTTTTATAGTTATATGGTCCCACAAAGCCGTTACTTTTATGTTTTTGAATTACAAGTTTCAAAAGTGTTCTTTTTTTATCATTAAACCTCACGCGGAATCAAACTACGTCATATATTAAAACATAAGTAATTATATATTAAACATTAACAGTATCATATAGGCTTTGGCACTCCATCAGGAGGCATTTTCCAAGCCCCGAGCAGAGCTAAGCCGATGCGACGCCGATCTTCAAGGGCTTACGGAGGAAAGGAACACCCTCAAACCTCTCAGCAGGCAGAAAGAAGAGGAGATGAAGGACCTCCGAGCCGAGCTGGCCACGGTTCATAAAGAACAGACTGACCTGATCGAGCAGGTAATGACAATCTTTAAAGCTCATGAGCTTGATTTGGGAACAATGGCTAACACTTCAATCTTACAGTTGCAGCAGAAGATCGAGAGGATTGAGCAGTTCTGTGAGGAGGTCAATACGATGAAGGCGGAGACCTTGCGGTGGAAAGAAAGTATGGACCGCTTTGCCGCAGAAAAAGAAGTTGCTCGAGCCCAATTGTAATCGGTCAAAAGTCAACTTCGAGGCGTGAAGGAGAAGAGCTCATCTCAGGCAAAGAAAATTGAGGAGCTCAAGGCTCGATTGGCTTCTGAACTTGCAAAGGCCAAATCTGAGACCGAAAAGGTGAAGGCCGAGGCTGAGGCGATCGTGGCCGTCTACCGGGCCGATGCTGAAGTTGCTCAAGTCCAAGAGAGAGAGGCTGCCGAGATCGCTCAAAATCGAGCACATTGGGTTGCTAAACTCGCCAAATGCCAATCCCAGAGGGAAACCCTCGAGGAGATACATGCTCGAGGTTTCGATCTTACCGACGAGATAATAAAGGCTAAAGAGCATGAAGTTGATGCTAGAGCGTTGGCCTCTTCCGATGATGATGGAGGTGATGATGGCACCGAGATCGGGTACGAGAGTAGGGGGACCCCGATGGATAAGCCGCCCCCAAGAATAGTTAGGAACCTTAGTATTCTTTTTTTGAACTTTTGTGCAGGACCCTGATCGGTCCTTTGTAAATATCTTCGTATATATAAAAGATCTTTTTCTCTTTGAATTGCTTTTATCCTATTTCCTGCCTCGTGAAAATTCTATTCCATCCATGCCTTATGAAGATATTCCTCACAAGTTTGAGACTTAGGCAATTAGATGGAAGTCAGACCAGTGTAGTCTTTATAATCGAGTGAGTATTTGCTCGAACTCGAAGTAGAGTGACCCTTAGGTTTTTAGTTGAGTAAGGACGATTTCTCAAACTCAAAAAATAAAATGGCCCTTGGGATCTTCAATTAGGTCGATACGACTTCAAAAGAATGTTTTTTTCCTTTTACGGCTTAGAAGAGTTAATCATATAAATATTTATCGTGCCTTAGCACGAGATAAATCTGTACCAATTAGGTTTTTCGGGGTTTAGTATTATCGAATCCCTTTGCTTTGTTATGCCTTATCACAAAATTATTCGAGGGTTCGAACAATTCGATACCTCTTAGGGTTTTTTGAGGGTTGACGTTGTCAAAACCCTTTTGTCATTTTGCCGAGGGTAACCTTTTTAACCGGTTTATAAAAGTATCCGAAGTCTTGTTTTTATTGTGAAATTCAGACGTCTCTGAACCGTGTTAGCTTGGTCGTAGCCTTGGTATTTTCCTCTTGAGCTTGTCTCCCGATTATACTTCGGACTTGTTCGAAGTGTCAGTCCCCGAGTGCGGTGGACGTGGCCTATAAAATCGAGGGTTGCCTTTTTAAGGTCTTACGATCTCGTGGTTTTAATAATTTAACCATGTCGATTTTTTGGATGGCAGTCCCCGAGTGCGAGGTCAATTGTTCGAACTTTAGTTGCGGTCGGCCCTTGAGCCAGTTTCTACAATAGATCACAAGTATGAAATTGTAAAGTAAAAATTTCTCTATGGCAAGGAAAAAATACTTCTTTCAATAGATTATACATGGGTACATATGTTTCTATTAGGGCTCGAGTAATCTATATGGGCACGGTTTATTCGACTGTTTGGCCCTTTACAAAATTTACCTATCGAGACCCTGTTGACACGAAGTACTTTCCTTGTAATCATTCGAGGATGATGCCCCCCAGTATTCGAGGTTGATTGTAAAGAAGCCTCGGATACTGTTGAATTGCTCTAAGTTACCACGAACAATGGTTGCCTCGTTAAAAACCTTTCCGGAAAAACTCATTTGGGACAAAACCGGTCTAAGGGAAAAAGAGTGCAACACGTGCTTTCAGACCTGAGGACTTTGTGTTTGAAGAATCCTTTAATGTCTTCTATTAAACACCTGCAGATGGATAGTATAAATTATAAATGAAAATGGAGAAGGTCGTACCTTAGTAGTAATATCGTTTGAGGAGTGATATGTTCCAATTGTTCGGTAATTGTTCGCCATTCATCATGCCAAGTTTGTAGGATCCTTTTCCGAGGATATCGAGGGCCTTGTACGGTCCCTCCCAATTTGAGCCAAGTTTTTCTTCGTTTAGGTCTCGAGTATTGAGGGTGACGTTTCTCATAACTAAGTCCCCGATTCTAAAGTGTCGATGATTGGCTCTTCGGTTGTAGTACCTTTCGATCCGTTGATCTTGTGCGGCCATTCGAACAAAGGTGGATTCCCTTTTTCATCTAGAAACTCGAGTCTTGTATTCATAGCCTCATGATTTGACTCTACCATTGCATATCAAAACCTGACGCTAGGTTCCCCGACTTTGACCAAGATTAGATATTCGGCGCCATATACTAGAGAGAATGGTGTTTCCCCCGTACTTGATTTTGACGTCGTTCGATACGCCCAAAGGACCTCGAGCAATATTTATCTCCACTTTCCCTTAGTGTCGTTCAATCTTTTCTTTAGATTTTTAATAATGGTCTTGTTTGTTTATTCGACCTGTCCGTTCCCACTAGGGTGATATGGAATTGACAGGATCCTTTTATTTTGTGGTCTTCGAGAATCTTTGTCACTTTGTTGCCGACGAATTGCTTCCCATTGTTGCATACGATCTCGGCAGGTATCCCGAATCTGCATATAATGTGGTCCTAGATGAAGACTATGACTTCTTTTTTCTTTGCCTTTCTCGAAAGCCTGTGCTTCAACCCACTTAGAAAAATAGTCAGTCATAAACAAAATAAATTTAGCTTTACCTGGGGCCGATGGTTGAGGGCCGACGATATCCATACCCCATTTCATGAACGGCCTTAATAGAGTTGCTCTCTGGGCTAGTGGATCATAGGGGCATATCTTTGACACTTGTCGCAATTTTGAATGATTTCTTTAGTGCCCTTTTCCATATTTTCCCAATAGTATCCTGCTCTGATGACTTTGTGAACCAATGACTCGACACCAGAATGATCCCCACAAGTTCCTTCGTGAATTTTCCGTAGGACGTAGTCGGTGTCTCCGGGACCCAAACATATTGCCAATGGTCCATCGAACATCCTTCTATATAGTGTTCCATCTTCGGCCAATGTGAATCGTGTGGCCTTCGTACGTAGAGTCCTCGATTCCTTAGGATATGATGGAAGCTTTTCGTTCTTTAGGTACTCGATATATTTATTCCTCCAATCCCAGGTCATATTTGTGGAGTTTATTTCGGCGTGGCCTTCTTCGATTACTGGCCTCAAAATTTGTATGACAGTCCCCGAGCTAATCTCGTCGGCTTCGACTGATGACCCCAAATTTAAAAGGGCATCGGCCTAGCTGTTTGTTTCTCGAGGCACATGATGTAGGGTCCATTCCTTGAACCGATGTAGAGTCACCTGTAGTTTTTCCAAGTACCTCTACATTCGATCTTCTCGAACCTCGAAGGTTCTGCTGAATTGGTTTACCACAAGTAGGGAGTCACATTTGTCCTCGATGACCTCTTCTCCCAAACTCTTAGCTAGCTCGAGACCTGGAATAATGGCCTCATACTCGGGGCCTCATTATTAGTCAACTTGGAAGTTTTGATAGATTATCTAATTGCATTATCTGTGGGCGGCTCAAAATGATACCTAGTCTGGACCCCTTCACTTTCCAAGCGTCTTCCGTGAATAGGGTCCACACCCTTGATGATGTACCCGATTTTAATAACAGTTCCTTTTCGACCTTGGGTACGAGGGCTGGCGTAAAGTCGGCCACAAAGTTTGCTAAAATTTGAGACTTGATGGTCGTTCGGGGTTGATACTCGATATCGTACTCACTGATCTCGGCGGACCATTTGTTCAATCGGCTCGAGAGTTCGGGCTTATGCAAATCATTGCGAAGAGGATAATTGGTCACCAAATAGATGGGGCGACATCGAAAATATAGTTTTAATTTCCTAGAGGCGCTTATTAGGCAAGCGCTAATTTTTCTAAGTGAGGGTACCGGGTCTCGGCCTCACCTAAAGTCCGACTAACATAGTAGACAGGAAATTGCGTACCTTGCTCTTCTCGAACTAGGACCCCACTTACCGCGATTTCGAGACTACTAAGTACAAGTAGAGTTGCTCGTCCGCTTTCGGAGTATGAAGTAGCGGGGGATTGAGAGGTATAACTTTAATTCTTCCAATGCTTGTTGACATTCAGGGTCCATGCAAAATCATTCTTCTTTTTTAGCAGTGAGAAGAACCTTTGACTTCTATTTGAAGACCTTGAGATGAACCGGCCTAGGGTTGTTATGCGCCCTATCAATATTTGTACGGCCTTAACATTGTCCACGACTGTGATGTCCTCGATTGCCTTGATTTTATCGGGGTTTATCTCGATCCACCGATTTGATACCATAAAGCCAAGGAACTTTCCCGAGCCGAACCCGAATGCACATTTCTCCAGGTTGAGCTTCATGTTGTATTTCCTTAGTATATCGAAGGTCTCCTGCAAAATGTGTCAAATGGTACTCTGCTCGCAGGGACTTAACTAGAATTTCGTCAATATAAACCTCCATTGATTTACCTATTTGTTCTTTGAACATTCGATGTACTAGGCGTTGATAAGTAGCACCAGCATTTTTTAGTCCAAATGGCGTTACATTATAATAATAGGTGACGTACTTAGTGATGAATGGAGTCTTTTCCTGATCCTCCGAGTTCATTTATATTTCATTTTACCTGGAGTATGCATCGAGAAAATTAAGGATCTCGTGGTCGGTCGTGGCATCGATCATGCGATCGATATTCGGCAGAGGAAAAGAGTCTTTAGGACATGCTTTGTTTAAATATTTATAGTCTACGCATATTCTTAGTTTATTTCCCTTTTTAGGGACTACGACTACGTTTGCTAACCATTCGGGATATTTTACCTCCCGAATGGATCCTATTTTGAGAAGTTTGGTTACCTCGTCCTTTATGAATGCATGTTTTACCTCATACAGGGGCCTTCTCTTTTGTTTTACTGGGCGAAACTTCGGGTCCAAGCTCAGTCGATGCATAGTGATCTTCGGTGGGATCCCTGTCATATCTAGGTGGGACCAAGAAAACAATCCATATTATCGGTAAGAAATTTAGAGTTTTTCCCTGAGCTTGGGGGTTAACCCTGTACCTAGGTATACCTTTCGATCGGTAGATGCTCGATCACTATGACTTGCTCCGGCTCTTCGACTGTCAATTTGGTGGCGTCAGAATCCTAGGGGATTATGAAGGATTGAGGGATCCAATAGTTATCGTCCTCGTCTGTTCCCCACTTCTCCGACTGAGTCGAGGATGGTGGTTGTGGTTGCTATTTAGCTTCATATTTTCCTTTGGACTCTAATCCCTTTGTTGACGAGAGTGGCGATACCGGTATTACTTCGTCGACCGAGAACATCTCATTGGCAGCATTTTGTTCCCCATACACCATTTTTACTCCATCTGGTGTTGGGAACATCATGCATTTGGTGAAGGGTTGAGGGGACCGCTTTCATGTTGTGAATCCAGGGTCTTCCGAGCAGGGCGTTGTATCTTATATCGCCCTCGATCACATGGAACTTGGTTTATTGAATAGTTCTGGCGACATTTAATGGTAAGATGATTTCACCTTTGGTTGTTTCACATGCCATGTTGATACCATTAAGAACTCGAGCTGCTTGCACGATCTGATCTTGTAGGCCGAGCTGTTCCATGACCCTCGATCGAATAATATTGGTCGAGCTCCCTGGACCAATTAAAACACGTTTTACCTGAATTTTATTCATAAGGATAAAGATTACCAATGCATCATTGTGGGGTTGTGAAATCCCCTCTACTTCCTCATCATTGAACAACAGAGTGCCTCCGTACTTAGTCGCGAGTTCATTTTTCCATGGTAATCGACACTTTACTGCATTTGAACACGGGCCCTTTTGGAATATCGACCCCACCAACGATCATGTGAATCACGTGATGTGGTTCTTCCTATTCGTTTTTCCTGTTGGCATCCCTATCTAAAGTGATTTTTAGCTCGGTCGCTCAAGAATTCTCGAAAGTGACCCTCATTGAATAGACGGGTCACCTCCTCTCTTAGTTGTCTACAATCTTTGGTTCTGTGACCATATGCCATGGTATTTGAATAGGTTTCCTTTGAGCTGGATTAGTTTTTAGGGGTCTGGGCCATCTAGTTTCCTTGATTCTCCCAATGGATGAAACAATACCTAACGCGTCGATGATGAAGTGGTACTCTGACAACCGTGGCGCTTATGTGGGCTCGACATGCTTATCGAAGACACTTTTTCTCATAAGCCATCGGGAGCTCTATCCTCGATCATTTCTTCGATCATTTCGAATGGGGTTACGTCCCGAGCCACTGTTTTTTCGATCTGCATTGTATGGTTGATACCGATCTATGTTCGATCAAGGTTCTCTATCGATGTACCTTTGAGCTTTGCTGACGGCCCTGTTTGGATAAACGGAATCGAAAGGGGTCCCCAATTGATCATCCTCGACCCTAATCTTTGACTGGTACCGATTATGTACATCGGCCCAGGTCACCGCTGGATATTCAACCGAATTCTACTTTAGCTGTCATGGTGCCACTGAAATTCGTTCGTTCAAACCTTGAGTAAAGTCTTGAACAACCCAATCGTCTGTAACCGGGGGTAGTTCCATGCATTCCATCTGGAACCGAGATAAAAATTCCCTTAACATTTCGTTGTCTTTTTGTTTCACCTTGAAGAGGTCCGACTTCCTAGTCGCAACCTTTATGGCTCCGGCATGTGCCTTTACGAAGGAGTCTGCAAGCATGGCGAAGGAATCGATGGAATTAGGCGGCAAATTGTGGTACCATATATTTGATCCTTTCGACAAAGTTTCTTCAAATTTCTTCAGTTGGACCGATTCAATTTCATCGTCTTCTAAGTCATTCCCCTTTATTGCGCATGTATAAGAAGTGACATGCTCATTAGGGTCGGTGGTACCATTGTACTTCAGAATTTCTGACATGCGGAATTTCTTCGGAATGGGCTTCGGAGCCGCACTTGGGTTGAAAGGCTTCTGTACGAACTTCGAATCTAACCCCTTTAGGATCGGCAGTGGCACGGGTATTTGGTCAACCCGAGGGTTGTATGTTTCTACTTTTTGTCATTTGCCTCAATTTTCTTTTCTCCTAATTCAATCCGTTAAGTGAGCTCTTCGAACATTTTCATAATGGTGTGGTCATTCCCCGATTCATTGGCGTTCGACCACTCCAGTACAAGCTCGGTCCTATGGATGACTTCTGGTTCTATCCCACTTGGTGCTCGGTGCTGATTTTGTAATAGTGTTACGGCGGCTTGTTGAGCTTGTAACATTGTTTACCTTGAAAATTGTAATTACAATTATATTTGATTTGGTGATTCTAAAAATACGTGATTTATTTTAATGCTAGTTGCTAAGCTATAGATTCTAAGTGTGAGTAAGGAAAACGAGATAAGAACAAAAGATAATGGGTTAAGCAAACCGAGTAGTGACGAGATCGGGGTCTCGAGTCGGTCTAAGTCGAGCCTCGAGGTCAAGCTAATGTGCTTGACTAGGGATGGTCGATGAAGAACTAACAGTTCTAAGGGCCTCGAAGATGGCTCTTTATAGCCAATGATGAGTAATTAATGAAGAACAGTCAATGAAAAACAATAAATGTAAGCAATAAATCTGTAGAGAGATACTAGAGTATGTTTGAGTTAGAGAGCAGAGAATGTTCTTGTTCTTGTATTGAATATCATTTTCATATATGTTACAAAATGATAAGGGTCCCCTTTATATAGGAGGGGGAATTCCAATATAGTACATATGCATTTATTACAAAGATATGCAGTTGGTACAACTATTTAATGTCACTGTATGGTCTTGTACTATTCTTGTAGACCTGGTCAGCTCTAACAACATGCCTTATGGGAATTTCCCACTTGTTCACGATAGCCACCGATTTGCATTTCCCCGAGGTCGAGCATAGGGAACCCTCGGGGTCGAACCTCAAACCGAGTCTCGAGCCTTCTGAAGAGGACTATGGAATGCAATAATAATCATAAAATCGGTTTCTCCGATTTTAGCTGTATACAGATAGTCCCCGTGTTTCTTAGAGTGAAATCATAAGAAACAGTCTTGAATTCTTGCCTCTTCGGTACTCCCATCATGACGTCAGCCTCGTCAGAGCATTAAATGACATGACTCAAAGGTTGCGTAGAGGTCGTTGTCAGCACAATTATCGAGAAGCCCACGAACCATTTTTTGTTCGACTTTTCCGTTTCTCAAACGTTTCTCAAATCTCTTCTATAAATACCTCATTGTTTGTCATTCATACCTTTACAACATCTTCAAGTTTTTAGAGCTAAGTTCACCATTTTCTGCATTCATCTTCTCTCTGTGCTTGTTTCTTCATCCTCTTTCTTAGAAACTTCGTTATAATTATGGCCAAAACTTCCAAAACGGTACCTCGGAAAGAGGGCACCACTTTTTCATCACGCCCGTATAAGGACAAATCAAAAACACCTCAAAGTATCGAGCAATGTATTCCTGGTCCCTTCGATACAATCTCTGATCTTACTATCGATAAACCCCTTTCTACACCGGGCCGATGCGAGCCCATGTTTCAGTACATCAGTGTGGTGACCGATACAAAGAATGTGAAGATAGAATGCCGCTGGGGGGAGGAAGTGCAAGTAGAGATCCCAGAAGCTGAGGAAAGCATAGTTACATACAAATCTAGCTTCCTCAACGTATACACATACCCTTTTGCTTTAGGACCCGTAGATTCTTATTCTCCACCGATAGATCCGGTGATCCTTGACTTCTGTCATCAATACCGAGTGACACTCGGTCAAATTTATCATTCTTTATGGAGGACTGTTTACATTCTTCGATATTTCTCCAACCGGGTCAAGGGAATGACATCCACCCTCGATCACTTGATCATATTGTACAGCCCCCGTATCTTCTGTGGGGGTTTAATCAAGCTACACCATCGATCTGCCAAGACATTCTTTGCGAGCATCGATGAGGACAAATACCGGGGATGGATGAGTCTCTTTATCCGAGTGAGGACCTCGGACCTGATCCCAGTGGAGAAGATGTCGTTCCCTGAAGAGTGGAACATGAAACGTAAGTGAATACTTTAATTAAGTATTTTCTTTCTCTTTTGGATCGATTTCCCTATGAACTAACTTCCTCTGCCGATGCAGCTGTCGCGGTGTACCCCGGTGCGGTTAAGGATCTCTCAGGCTGGGTTAGCTAGCTAGATTCGACTTGCCCATATGTTGAGCACGTGTGGCGCGATTTTTCTAAGGCTCGATGTGAAGCTAAGAACCACGGTGATTCATTACTCTCGCTGTAATTTAATCTTTCAAAATAAATATCACCGATTGTATCCTCATTTCCTGCGTTTATATTTTGCATTAATGCAGGTCTGGGAGAGGCCTCTCTGATGAGATAAGCAACGTCTGAGGAAATGGATACTCCAAAAGAGAATAAAAGGAGAAAGAAATCTCCATTCGATTCCTCGAAGCCCAAAGAAGTCCAAAGTGGAAAAATCAAAGGCCAATTCAGCGGCTTTGACTTTAGAGGTATCAGAGAATCCCCGGTAGTACCCGCGGAAGGGGAAAACATGATTGCTCCATGTCCTTTTGAACCAGTGGCTGTGGAACCAGAAGCTTTAAAATCAGAAATTGTTGTTGTTGTCTAACCTCGGGCCGAAGAGGCTCTCGATGCTGGATTGGGTGGTTTCCCCGAGCCGGTTGATGGCCAAAACATTCCTCGAGAAGGGGACGCGCGGTAGACGAGCCGTAAGAGCCTAATTCTGAAGCTCTTCAGAAGCAAGAGAAGGCCCTGATCTGCCCATCTGGGGTAATTGAATTGAGTGATTCCCCACCAGACCCGGTATTGTCTTAGAGGGTGATACGGGGTGCCCATAATATAAAATCTTCCGATGTGAGGACGTCCGTCAGAGATTAAGATGCGTTGAAAGGACCTTTTTACTGTGCCCGAGGAAAACCCCGAGCTCAATGCCTCATTTATTTTCAGTGAGATTGATAGGCTCTGCGAACATGTAATTCTTTGTAAATTCCGCTCGGCGCCCTAATCTTTATCTTTCTAATCTTGCCTCTTTCACGCTTCCAGACCAAGGTGCTTTAAATCAGACCTTTGCTAAGTTTCAAGCCGAGTTGACTCGCTACGAGGGTGAGTGCAGGAGGCTCATCTCGGAGACTAATGAGCTTAGATCTTTTTTTACCAAGAAGAGGGAGGAACTCCTTGGCATTCAGGCTTGTTTGGAGGCGGAGTATCAAGAGACGACTCACCTTGCTGAGCAGGTAATATAGTTTCCACTTGTTTTTGTCTATATGCTTACCCGACTTCAGTGTTTTAACACCTTCGGGCTGATCTTTGCAGCTTGAGAAGAAAGATATCTTGATGACGGAGGAGCTCCGATCTAGGGACACTGAAATTCTCGAACTCAAATGGCACGTGAGTGAGATAGCCTCCGAGAGAGATACCCTTCGGGGGATGGTGGCCTCAGTTGAGCATCAACTTCATGATGCGACGGTGGGGAGCAATAAATACAAAGATCTTCACGTTGAGTAGGTTGCTATGCTATCTGAAGCCAGGGCTGAGGCCGAATCTCTCGTATTCTCGTATAGAGATGATGTTGTTGCTACAAATGCTCAGTCCAGGAAGGTGTCCGAGGAGGCAGAGTTGCAATTGACCCGAGCCGTGGAGCATGCTCGGTTAAAATCTCAGAGTCAAACTCTCGAGGATATACATGCAGGGGGAGTCGATCTGTCTGCCGAGATCGAGAGGGTGAAGACCCTAGAAAAGGAGGCTGCAACCCTGCTTACTTCTGAAGGTGAATCACGCAGTGGCTCAGAAGATGATGAAGATGAAGACGATGTCCCCGGCGGGGAATAGGCCGTTGAAGGCCCGGGGGCCGAAACTGGAGTTGTTGAAGGCATAACCTCTGAGGGAGACGTAGAAGGCACAACCTCGATGACAGATTAGGGTTGTATTTGGTCTGTCCTTTGTAAGGGCTTTAGACACAAGCCTTGTAAATACGCCTATTTGATCTTTCAATATATATATAAGAAGCCTTTCGATTTTTCATCGTTTTTCATTTTTCCTTTGCTTTTTTGGAATAGAACGTGATGCTTGTTGACAATTGGTCCAAAATTCGGACCTCAAAATGAACCCTTAGGTTTCCGCCTTTGATGAGCAATTTGTAACACTCGAAAGTTGACCGTTTGGGGCTTAGTCCCCGAATCAAGTTTCAACTTGGGTTCTTCGACCTTTAGGTCTTAAAATCGATCCTGAGGCTGCTTGAGCCGGCCCTTAGGTTCTTACGTTTCGGCCCCTAGGACTTTTTAGATCGGCCCTGAGGCTTGTTAGGTTGTCCCATAGGCTCTTACGCATTTGACCTTAGGCATTTTTAGGCTGGCCCGTAGTCTCTTATGCATTGGCCCTTAAGCGTTTTTTAGTTAACCGTTAGGGCTCAGTCCTCGAGTCGGGTTTCGACTCGAGCTCATCGACCCTTAGGTTTTTGAATTGGCCCTGAGGCTCTTTAAGATGGCACTTAGGCTCTTAAACATGGGCTTGGTACGACCTCTAATCGGCCCTGAGGTTCTTTTAAGCTGGCTATTAGCCTCTTACGCATTGGGTCCGTACGAACTCTAGTATGGCTACATTTTTCCCTCGTTAAAGATTTTTTGAAGTTTTGTGTTCGTCCGACTCTTCGACGGTTTTATAAGAACCTCTATTGTGAGCCGTTATGCGATGATAAAAGATCACCTCGGGAGGTTTCGCTCGATGGCTGAATCATTTCGAAGCCTTTTCATTATTTGGAGCTAACATGATCGAAGCTCTTTCGCTTATGCCGAGGGTAGCCTGATTAACCGATTCTTTTTGAAGTAGTTTCGAAGTATTTTTTAATCTATGGCGACGGTCGAGCGTCCCTGAGTCGCGTTAGTTTTGCTGGAGCCTTATTAACGTAGTCATTGTGTTTGGCCGTAGCCTTTTGACCGAAGTCATTGTGTTTGGCCGTAGCCTTTTAGTCCTCGAGTGAGGTAGTCTCAGCGTCTATATCGAGGGTATGCCTTTTGAAGGGTCTTATAAGTTCAAATATATATCCTTGGCTTCAATATCGGGATTATGCCTTTTTTAAGGTCTTACAAATTGGACATGCCTTACTTGAGGTCTTACGGTTTTGATATTGCCTCTTGGAGGTCTTATAATTCATGCGTTGCTTGAGGTCTTACAGATTTGTTATTGCCTCATAGAGGTCTTATGAGCTCAAGGTTGCCTTACGAAGGTCTTATAAGCTCGATGTTGCCTCATGGAGGTTTTACATTGTTGATAATGCCTCATGAAGGTCTTATATTTTTTAGCATGCCCGGAGGTCTTATAGATTTGGTGTTGCCACATGGAGGGCTTATATTGATGATATTGCCTCATGGAGGGTTTTTCGGGCTCGAGGTTGCCCACTTGTGGTCTTATGGCCTCGCATTTTTGATAGCTATGTAAGGAGCCGTAAAATTTCTTGTTTAATATAATGCCCGAATAAGTCTCCGAGTTGTTATAACTGTAGAAATTCTTAAAATGGACCTTATTTATGTAAAAGTGCCCCGGAATTTGAAAGAATAAATTTTCCAAAAATTGGGTGTTATGCGACGCACTGTGCGATCGCATAACGTGTATGCAGACCGCATAGTGGTCGCATACATGGGCAGAATCACTGCCCAATTTGAGGACAACTATGCGGTCCATTATGTGATCGCATTTCGGTTCTACAGACCGCATAGTTGTCGCATTCTTGCCCTTTGATTTTGTAAGGGAGGTTATGCGACGCACTATGCGATCACATAACATGTATGCGGACCGCATAGTGGTCGCATACCTGGGCAGATTATTTGCAATTTTGGCCCACCTGGAGGGCCATTCTGCGGTCGTCTCTGCGGACCGCATGTCAGGAATGCGATCGCATTCCTGACCACATTCCTGTGTCGGGCTCCTAATTTTTCTAATTTTAAAACCCGACCCCTAGTTCATTAAAACATCCCATCCCTTCATTTTAACAAGTTTTCTGAACAAATTAGAGAGAAGGAAGGGAGAGTTCTTGAGAGAGAAAGTAGTTCTTCCATCAAAGTGATTTTTCAAAGTCCCTCAGGTCTGATATTTCGAGTAATCTCCTTCTTCCCCATTCTAGCAGGTGAGGGTTCCCAACCTTTTTCCCCTTAATTTTCTGATTTTAAACAAAGGAAGGATTAACATGGATTGATTCTTGAAAATATTAACTAAGACCTTGCATGCATGTTTTATGATGGTGTTAGTCTAGCAAGAGGGAATGGTTTGGGGTAAATTTCACAAAGATGGGGTTGGTAATAATCTAATGGGGTCACATAGTGTTTGGCAAAATGCTTAAGAGAGTCCGAATTGCATGCATGACTTCCAATTCTGAGTTGAATATGTTTAATTGTGAACTAGATTAACGGTACTAGTCGGTTCGGTGATCTGTGAGTAAAAGTTAAAAAGGGATTTCGACTCCAAGTATGTATGGCTAACTTTAACCCTTGTAAAATCCATCTTGTTGTGGTAAGCATATGGTATGTGTACTTATATGAAAACATGTGAATTGACTATCTAGTTGATTGTCACCCCACTATGTTAGATGAGATTTTGAATTGTGACTTGGCGTGCCTACCTTATTATGTGCAAATATGGTAGTTGTTTAAGATTATAGATATGAAGCATTGGAAATAAGTTGAACGGTTATGGCAACACCTTGTGCATAAATTGTTGTTTGATGAAAGTTTGGGATGTCTTGAGCCCAAATAAATAAATTGTTAAATGTGAATTTGTGACCCTAGAAAGGGAGGACCATGTGATGAAATTGTTTGGTGTTGTTGTTGAATTTGTGATCCTTGAAAGGAAAGTTCTTATAATGAAATTGTTTGTTGTTGTTGATGTTGTGATGAAATTATTGGTGGTGTGTTATGAAATATAAATTGTCAGGTGGGGTCAAGTTGGGCGCCGCAACACGAAGTAATAAGGTGTGGGTTATGGTGATAAGGGTGGCCAAGGTAATAAGGGTGGAAAAGTGATCTTTATCACTATTGATATGAAATTGATGAAACTCGTGAATATGGTGGTGTTGGAAAGGGAAAAATGAGAGATTGTAAAATTGTTGACTTTGATTGTCTCTTTTCGTGTGTTTTGATTGTTGGTCCTATTGCTATCCTTTTTCTTATATGTATATTGGTTGATTGTACTTGGGATAAAGTTTGTTCATACATACTAGTACTATTCTACAGTACTAACGTTCCTTTTGTCGGGGGCACTACATCTTTTATATGGATGTAGGTGATTCCATAGCAGGTAGCTCAGCCCGCCGTTAGTGGTACCTCCTATTCATCTATGCAGCAGTTGTGGTGAGCCCCTCTTCTCCTCGGTGCCATGTGTGGATGATACCACCCTCTTTTGTTTATGTTGTAAAGGTATAGTCGGGGCCTTGTTACCGGCAAGTTATGTAAAATCCCTAGTATTTGTAGAGGCTCCGTAGACATGATATGGGTGTATATGTGTATTTTTGGGTAGTAACAGTACATACTCGGAACCGTGGATCATGTTGGAAAGTTATGTTTGAATATCAATCGTTGAAATGCTAAAAGAGGAAGAATGGAATTATGTTGTAAGATGTACCTTGAATCTAAATTCAGCTAACTCACATGAAATAATGTATGTTATGAACACGGGGTAATACATTGGGTAGGAAAGGCAATCCAGGTCTGCTTGACTGGGTTCACCCAGTTAGGCGCCGGTCTCGTCCCTCGATTTTGGGGCGTGACAAACTTGGTATCAGAGCCTAAGATTTTTAAAAGAGTCCTAGGATGTCTCGGAGCCGTGTCTAGTAGAGCCCTTCTTATCGGTGTGTTGTCGACCACATCTATAATTAGGGGGCTAGATGGACATTTAAGAAATTACCCTTTCATTGTCATTTTATATCGTGCGGGTGAACCGGAAAGTGAAAATATCCTTGCCTAATTCGTGCTTTGTTCCAAAATTTTCAGTAATGGCACCAAAGAAGAGAGCTTGACTCGGCCTTGAGGCCAATGCCACCCCGGGTGTGGCTGTGAATTCTGTACCAGATAGTGCGGGTGAGAGTGACTCCCCGACCTTGAATCTACCTGACCCTTTTATTCCGGATCAAAGCGTTCCTGTTCCTACGGCGACGGAGGGTGCTGCAATCCCTCCCGCTGATATTCCTGATCCCTCTACAGTTCCAGCTTCCGGTCCCGGTACGTCCGATGGGGACCTCAGAGGAGCTATTCATATGTTGACTCAGTTGGTGGCCGCTCAGGCCCAAAGATCTCATGCTACCCCTGCGTCCTCCAGCGGACAGGGAGATTCCGCCGGCTCCAGAGTCAACCAGTTTCTGCGGTTGGCCCCTCCAGAGTTCTCAGGTACGGATCCAGAGGCCGATCCACAGGATTTTCTTGATGAGATGTACAAGACCCTTCGGGTGATGAAGGCTACAGAGACAGATGGGGTTGAGTTAGTTTCATACAGGCTGAGGGGAGCAGCATATTCCTTGTTCGAGATGTTGGAGGGTTACCGTGGGGAGGGAAGTCCTCTGGCTAGATGGGACGAGTTCGTTGATGCTTTCATGGATCACTTCTTTCCTGCCGAGACTGTGGTAGCCCGTGCTACGGAGTTTGAGGTCCTCAAGCAGGGTAATATGAGTGTGTGGGAGTACCACATGGAGTTCGTGCGGTTGTCTAAATATGCTCCTCACTTGGTGTCGACTATGGATGCCAGGGTTCGACGTTTCGTTCAGGGCCGTAGTCCCTTGGTTGTGAATGAAGCTGCTACAGTTGCCTTGCACTCAGACATGAATTATGGGAAGATTGTGGGATTCGCCCAGGCTACAGAGGCTAGGAAATTAAAGATAAGGTCGGAAAGAGAGAGTAGAAGCAGGGCCCGATCAGCGGGCCACTCGGGGAGTTCAGTTGGAGGAGGGAGACCCGTTCATGGGAGAGGGTCATCAGGTCCATCCTAGTCTTATGCACAGTCCTCAGCCAGTGCACTTCCATCAGTGCACTGTTTCCAGCAGAGCAGTCGTTGGGGACCAGGATCATATAGTAGGAGACCCATCAGTTATGTCGCCCAGGAGGGGGGTTCCAGCAGCAGGGGAGGACTCCGTGCCCTAAGTGTGGGAGGTTCCATACCGAGTCTTGTTATCTGGATCTCCCGGTGTGCTACGGGTGTGGAGTGAGAGGTCATATTCAGCGGGATTGCCGTGCGCCCAGTCAGGGCAGGGGTAGGGGTTTTGCTCAGTCATCCGGCTCTTCAGTCGCCACATCTTCAGGGCGTCCTCCAGCTCCAGCGGGGCGTGGTGCAGTTAGGGGTGGAGCTCGAGGTAGAGGTGGACCCAGCCGGTTCTATGCTTTGAGTGGTCTCCAGAATGCGGAGGCTTCTCCAGATGTTTTTACAGGTATTCTGACTGTTCAAGCACTTGATTGTTATGCTCGTATTAATACGGGGTCCTCCTTGTCTTATGTTACCCCGTTTATTGCTTCACGTTTTGGGATAGAGCCCGAGCAGCTTTATGAGCCATTCTCTGTATCGACTCTGGTTGGTGATTCTATTACAGGCGCGCGAGTCTATAGGAATTGTCTTGTCACGGTATGTGGTCGCGTTACCACGGCCGATCTTATTGAGCTTGGGATGATAGATTTTGATATTATTATGGGAATGGACTGGCTTTATTCGTGCTTCGCTAAACTCGACTGCCGAACCAGAATCATGAGGTTAGAGTTTCCTAATGAGCCGGTTATTGAGTGGAAGGGAAATGGTGTGGTGCCGAAGGGTAGGTTTATTTCCTGCCTTAAGGACTCGAAGATGATTAAAAAGGGGTGTGTCTATCATTTGTTCCGGGTTGCGGACACCACCTCAGAGGTGCATGCTCCCGAGTCCGTGCCTGTTGTGAATGAGTTTTTTGGGTATTTCCGGACGAGCTTCCAAGGATTCCGCCAGATAGAGAGATTGATTTCAGGATTGATGTACTACCAGATACGCAGCCAATATGTATTCCACCATACAGAATGGCGCGAGTAGAGTTGAGAGAGTTAAAGGAGCAGTTGAAGGATTTATTAGAAAAGGGGTTCATTCGGCCGAGTGTGTTGCCGTGGGGCGCTCCGGTTCTTTTCGTCAGAAAGAAGGATGGGTCACTTCGGATGTGTATCGATTATCGGCAGCTCAACAAGGTCACTATCAAAAACAAGTATCCATTGCCTCGAAAAGATGATTTGTTCGATCAATTGCAAGGTGCGAGGTTCTTCTCCAAAATTGATTTACGGTCTGGGTATCATCAGTTGAAGATCAGAGAGCAGGATGTTCCTAAGACCGCCTTCAGGACTCGTTATGGTCATTTTGAATTTTTGGTAATGTCCTTTGGGCTGACCAATGCTCCAGCAGCTTTCATGGATCTTATGAATTGGGTTTTCAAGCCATTTCTAGACTCGTTCATGATTGTTTTTATTGATGACATCCTTGTCTACTCGCGGAGTCGGGAAGATCATGCTAATCACCTCAGGGCAGTTCTGCAGACTCTTCATCATCACCATTTATATGCTAAATTTTCGAAATGTGAGTTTTGGCTAGAATCAGTCACCTTTTTGGGTCATGTTGCTTCCAGATAAGGGATTCGGGTTGATCCCCAGAAGATCGCGGCAGTGAAAGATTGGCCTAGACCAACGACCCCGACAGAGATTCGCAGTTTCTTGGGTCTAGCTGGGTATTATCGGAGGTTTGTGGAGGGATTCTCTACCCTCGCCTCCCCATTGACTAAATTGACGCACAAAGCGGTGAAGTTCCAGTGGTCCGATGCTTGTGAGAAGAGTTTTCAGGAATTGAAGTCGAGATTGACTTCGGCACCGGTATTGACCTTGCCAGAACGTAGAGAGGGATTTGTGGTTTATTGTGATGCTTCAAAGGTTGGTCTGGGGTGTGTGTGTTGATGCAACATGGGAAGGTTATAGCGTATGCTTCAAGGCAACTCAAGAATCACGAGAAGAATAATTCGACGCATGATTTGGAGCTCGCGATTGTGGTGTTTGCATTAAAAATTTGGCGGCATTATCTTTATGGGGTCCACGTAGACGTGCTCTCAGACCACAAGAGTCTTCAGTATTTATTCAAGCAGAAGGAGCTGAATCTAAGGCAGCGGAGGTGGTTAGAATTGCTTAAGGACTATGATATGAACATCTTGTACCATCCAGGAAAGGCGAATGTAGTGGCCGACGCTCTCAGTCGGAAGTCTATGGGTAGTTTGGCTCATTTGGAAGCGGATCAGAGGCCCTTGGCTCGGGAGGTTTATCAATTGGCCAGATTGGGGGTTTGTCTCTCGACCTCAGACGAAGGGGAGGTTATGGTGCATAATGGAGCAGAATCGTCACTTGTAGGGGAATTCAAAGAAAAGCAATTTATTGATCCAGCATTGGCACATTTGAAGGGGCAGTTCTGAATAACAAGATTATGGCATTTTCACTCAGCAGCGATGATGGGGTATTGCGATGTCAAGGTAGGCTATGTGTTCCAGATGTGGATAATCTTCGGGAGAGGGTAATGGCGGAGGCTCATAGCTCCAGGTATTCTGTGCACCCAGGCTCTACGAAAATGTATCATGATCTCCGGGGAATTTATTGGTGGAGCGGTATGAAGAGGGGTGTGGCGGACTTCGTGTCTAGATGTCCGAATTGTCAGCAGGTGAAGGCCGAGCATCATCGGCTCGGTGGATTAACTCAGCTTATGGAAATACCGATGTGGAAATGGGAGATGATCAACATGGATTTCGTGGTAGGGCTATCTCGCACTCAACTCCAGTTCGACTCGATTTGGGTGATAGTGGATCGACTCACCAAATAAGCTCACTTTTTGCCAGTCAAGTCCACCGATACTGCAGAATGGTACGCTCAGTTGTATATCAAGGAAATAGTCAAACTTCATGGCACTCCAGTTTCTATTATCTCGGATCGAGGGGCCCAGCTCACTGCTAATTTTTGGAGCAAATTTCAGGTTTGGGTACTCATGTGAATCTCAGCACGACTTTCCATCCACAGACTGATGGTCAAGCGGAGTGGACTATTCAGACGCTTGAAGATATGTTACGGTCTTGTGTTTTAGATTTCAAAGGTAGTTGGGATGACCATTTGCTGCTTATTGAATTTGCTTACAATAACAGCTTTCATGCTAGTATTGAGATGGCCCCGTTTGAGTCATTGTACGGAAGAAAGTGTAGATCTCTGATTGGATGGTTCGAAGCTAGTGAGACAGAATTGTTAGGGCCAGATCTTGTGCACCAAGCTATGGAAAAAGTTAGAGTCATTCAGGAGAGGATGAAAACTGCTCAGAGTTGTCAGAAATCCTATGCGGACGTTTGTCGAAGAGAATTGGAGTTCCAGGTAGATGAGTGGGTGTTCTTGAAGGTATCTCCCATGAAGGGAGTGATGCGGTTTGGGAAGAAATGGAAGTTGATCCCTAGGTATGTCGGGCCATATCGGATTGCTCAAAGGATAGGACGGGTGGCTTATAGGCTGGAATTGCCCCTTGAAATGTCATTAGTGCACCCGGTGTTCCATGTGTCTATGAAGGTGGTTGGAGATCCATCCGCCATCGTGCCAGTTGGGACTGTTGAGGTTAATGAAGAGTTATCATACGAAGAGGCTCCAGTTGCTATTCTTGATAGGCAAGTCCGTAAATTGAGAAACAAAGAGATTGCTTTTGTTAAAGTGTTGTGGCGAAGTCAACGAGTCGAGTAAGCCACGTGGGAAGAAGAGAAAAATATCCCCATCTGTTTGAGCAAGTCTAGTAGTGATCGTGCGAACTATTGTCCCAAGAAAATTTGATGTTGTATTCAGATTCGTGCAAAGGCACCCCATTTTTCCCTAATTGCCTTATTGTCATAACTTTCCAATGCGTGCTAAAATTGTATATGATGTCTTTAACTGGGTAGTGTGCAACCCTTGAAGTAAATGAAAGTTTTGTGAAACTTATGTGATAGGAAAATGATTAATAGTAGTGTAAATTGGTAATGATTAATTGAAATATACATACGGTGTATTGAGGTGATTGAATCGTATGGGACTCACTAAAATGACCAAATTATGTGCAAGTATGTGCCACTAATTGAATCATATGCTAATTTGTGATGTAAAGAGAATGAACTATGTGTAGTTGTCAAAGTGATTGGATATGTGCAAATGTTGAGGTAATGAATTGTATACCAGTTGTAGGGATAACAGAAACTGTGTAATGATGCTTGGAAATGTGTTTCGGGGGCTCTCTGACAAGTAGATAGGTCTAAATACAAAGGAAATTCTGGCAAAAGTTTCTAAAAATATTGGAGTTAGTGTAAATCTGGAAGTTTGCATATCATGTTTTCAAAACCAAACGATTTCCAAAATTCTCATTCGAGGACGAATGATTTTAAGGGGGGGATAATGTAAGCACCCGTAAAATTTCTTGTTTAATATAATGCCCGAATAAGTCCCCGGGTTGTTATAACTGTAGAAATTCTTAAAACGGACCTTATTTGTGTAAAAGTGCACCGAAATTTGAAAGAATAAAATTTCCATAAATTGGGTGTTATGCGACGCACTATGCGATCGCATAACGTGTATGCGGACCGCATAGTGGTCGCATACATGGGCAGAATCACTGCCCAATTTGAGGACAACTATGCGGTCCATTATGCGATCGCATTTCAGTTCTGCGGACCGCATAGTTATCGCATTCTTGCCCTTTGATTTTGTAAGGGAGGTTATGCGACGCACTATGCGATAGCATAACGTGTATGCGGACCGCATAGTGGTCGCATACCTTGGCAGATTGTTTTCAATTTTGTCCCACCTGGAGGGCCATTCTGCGGTCGTCTCTGCGGACCGCATGTCAGGAATGCGATCGCATTCCTGACCACATTCCTGTGTCGGGCTCCTAATTTTTCTAATTTTAAAACCCGACCCCAGTTCATTAAAACATCCCATCCCTTCATTTTAACAAGTTTTCTGAACAAAATAGAGATAAGGAAAGGAGAGTTCTTGAGAGAGAAAGTAGTTCTTCCATCAAAGTGATTTTTCAAAGTCCCTCAGGTCTGATATTTCGAATAATCTCCTTCTTCCCCATTCTAGCAGGTAAGGGTTCCCAACCCTTTTTCCCTTAATTTTCTGATTTTAAACAAAGGAAGGATTAGCATGGATTGATTCTTGAAAATATTAACTAAGACCTTGCATGCATGTTTAATGATGGTGTTAATCTAGTAAGAGGGAGTTGTTTGGGGTAAATTTCACAAAGATGGGGTTGGTAATCTAATGGGGTCACATAGTGTTTGGCAAAATGCTTAAAAGAGTCTGAATTGCATGCATGACTTCCAATTCTGAGTTGAATATGTTTAATTGTGAACTAGATTGACGGTACTAATCAGTTCGGTGATTTGTGAGTAAAAGTTAAAAAGGGATTTCGACTCCAGGTATGTATGGCAAACTTTAACCCGTGTAAAATCCCTCTTGTTGTGGTAAGCATACGGTATGTGTACTTATATGAAAACATGTGAATTGACTGCCTAGTTGATTTCCACCCCACTGTGTTAGTTGAGATTTTGAATTGTGACTTAGCATGCCTACTTTACATAACTTTGCTGGAGGCGCTACATCTTTTATATGGATGTAGGTGGTTCCATAGCAAGTAGCTCAGCCCGCCGTTAGTGGTACCTCCTCTTCATCTTTGCAGCAATTGTGGTGAGCGCCTCTTCTCCTCGGGGTCGTGTGTGGATGATACCACCCTCTTTTGTTTATTTTGTAAAGTTATATCCAGGGCCTTGTTACCGGCAAGTTATGTAAAATCCCTAGTATTCATAGAGGCTCCATAGA
This sequence comes from Nicotiana undulata, assembly GCA_005239495.1. Lineage (NCBI taxonomy): Eukaryota > Viridiplantae > Streptophyta > Magnoliopsida > Solanales > Solanaceae > Nicotiana > Nicotiana undulata. Next base: position 31,570 of record ML262919.1, read on the forward strand.
CATGATGTGGGTGTATATATGTATTTTTGGGTAGTAACAGTACGTACTCGGAACCGTGGATCATGTTGGAAAGTTATGTATGTATTATGTATGTTTGAATAACAATCGTTGAAATGCTAAAACAGGAAGAATGGAATTATGTTGTAAGATGTACCTTGAATCTAAATTCGGCTAACTCACATGAAGTAATGTATGTTATGAACACGGGGTAGTACGTTGGGTAGGAAAGGCAATCCAGGTCCGCTTGACTGGGTTCACCCGGTTAGCCGATGGTCTCGTCCTTCGATTTTGGGGCGTGACAAGCTTTATGGGGTGATAGTTGACGACAGTCCCCGAGACATCGAACGTTTTTGGCTCTGGAGCATTTCCATGTGAACTTGATGTTGCCTTATTGAGGGCTTACAAGCTCGAAGTTTTCGACCCTGAGGTCTTACGACTTCGAGTTTTTGATGTTAGTCCCCGAGTGTTCGAGAAATTTCTGGCCCTGGAGCCGTTTCTCATGATAATAGCAACTTCTTTGAAGCGCAAAGCGTTTTGATGGTAAACGATACTCCTTTGATTACTTGGTACAAGTATACATGTTTTCGCCGTCGAGGATTCGATTATTCTATGCGGGCACGGTTCATTTGACCGTTTGTCCTGATACATCATTCTCCTATCGAGACCCTCTTTGGCTTATTTTGATTTATCCGAGGAGGTGATCTCTCGGGGGGATGGCCCCCAGTATTCGAGGTTGATTGAAGAAAAGCCTTGAATACTTGTTGAGTTCTCCTTAGGTAGCATATAGATGTTGCCTCGTTAAAAACCTTGCCGGTAAAACCCTTTTTGGGATGAAATTCGATCGAAGGAAAAGAGTGCAAGGCATGCTTTAAACCCAGGGCCTTTGATCCGGAGGATATTTTGGCATCTTCCATCGGATACCTTTAAAGGTTTAGTGTGGAGCACATAAATGAAAAAAAAAGGGATAAGGTTTTACCTTAGCAGTAATAGCGTTTGAGCATTGATATGTTCCAATTGCTTGGAAGTTGTTCGCCTTCCATGGTGACGAGTTTGTAGGACCCTTTGCCGATTACTCCGAGGACACGGTACAGTCCTTCCTAGCTTGGGCCTAGCTTCCCTTCATTGGGGTTTTGAGTGTTTAGGGTGACTTTCCTTAGGACTAAGTCCCCGACTCCGAAATGTCAGAGGTTTGTTCTCTTGTTATAGTATCTTTCGAATCTTTGTTTTTGGGTGGCCATTTGGACCAATAAAGCTTCTCTCTTCTCATCTAATAGTTTGAGGGTTGCAGTCATGGACTCGTTGTTTGAGCTCTCGGTAGTGTGTCAGAATCTGGCGCTTGCCTCTCTGACCTCGACCTGTATCAAATCCTCGGACCCATACACCAGAGAGAATGACGTCTCTCCCATGATCGATTTTGGAGTCGTTTGATATGCACATAGCACCCCGGGCAACATTTCTCTCCATTTACCTTTCGCATTTTCTAACTTCTTTTTCAAGTTTTGAATGATGGTTTTGTTTGTGGATTCGGCCTGACTGTTTGCACATGGGTGGTAGGGTGTCGATAGGATCCTTTTGATTTTATGGTCCATGAGGAACTTTGTTATTTTGCTTCCGATGAACTGCTTTCCGTTATCGCATGTTATCTCGTAGGGGATCCGAATCAACACAGGATATGGTCTCATATGAAGTTAATGACTTCTTTTTCTCTTATCTTTTCGAAGGCCTGCGCTTCCACCCATTTTGAGAAGTAGTCAGTCATAAATAGAATAAATCTAGCTTTACCCGGTGTCGTTGGTTGGGGTCCGGCGCAGTCCATCCCCCACTTCATGAACGGCCACGACGACAGGAATGAATGTAGTTGTTCATCGGGTTGGTGAATCATTGGTGCAAATCTCTGGCATTTGTTGCATTTTCGGACGAATTCCTTGGTGTCCTTTTCCATGTTGTCCCAATAGTAACCTGCCTTGATCACCTTTCGGACTAAGTAATCGGCACCAAAATGATTTCCGCAGGTGCCCTCGTGGATTTCTCGGAGCACATAATCTGTGTCTCCCGGTCCCAGGCATACTGCTAGGGGTCCATCAAAGGTCCTTCTATATAGAGTTCCATTTTCGTCGAGTGAGAATCGAGTTGCTTTGGTTCGCAGGGCTCTCAACTCTTTTGGGTCCGTGGGTAGCTTCCCACTTCCCATATAAACGATGTATTTATTTCTCCAATCCCATGTCAAGCTAGTGGAGTTGATCTCGGCATGGCCTTCTTCGATCACTGATTTGGATAGTTAAACAACAACCCCGGGAAGTATGCCATCTTCCCCGACAGATGATCCCAGTTTGCAAGTGCATCAACCTCGGTATTTTGCACTCGAGGTATGTGGACCAGAGTCCATTCTTTGAAGCGGTGCAATGTGACTTGAATTTTGTCTACGTATCTTTGCATCCTGTCTTCTCGAACCTTGAAGCTCCCATTTACGTGATTCACCACCAGAAAGGAATCACATTTTGCTTCGATGACTTCCGCTCCTAGGCTTTTGGCCAATTCTAGACTTGCAATCATAGCCTCATACTCGTCTTCGTTGTTAGTCAATTTTTGCAGTTTTTATAGATTGTCTAATCATGCCGCCCGTAGGTGGCTTCAGAACTATGCCGAGTCCTGACCCTTTCACGTTCGAAGCACCGTCAGTGAACAGGGTCCATATCCTCAAAGATGTGCCCGTTTTTAGCAGAAGTTCTTTCTCTACCTCGGGCACAAGGGCGGGCGTAAAGTCGGCCACAAAATCTGCCAAAATTTGGGACGTGATAGCCGTCCATGGTTGGTACTCGATGTCATATCCCCCGAGTTTGATGGCCCATTTGGCCAATCGACTTGATAATTCGGGCTTATGCAACATGCTTCGAAGAGGGTATGTTGTTAAAACACAAATACGATGGCATTGAAAATAAGGCTTTCACTTTCGAGATGCACTTATTAATGCAAGAGCTAATTTTTCTAGGAAAGGGTACCTGGTTTCGGCATCTCCCAAGGTCCGAATTACATAGTAAACAGGGAATTGCGTACCTTGTTCTTCTCGAACCAGCACACTACTTACCGCTACCTCGGATACAGACAGGTATAAATAGAGCGTTTCATCCTCCTTCGGGGTGTGGAGTAAAGGTGGGCTTGACAAATATCGCTTCAACTCCTCTAAGGCATGTTGGCATTCCGGAGTCCATTCGAAGCTGTTTTATTTTTAAGTAAGGAGAAGAAATGGTGACTCTTGCCGATGACCTCGATATGAACCGGCCAAGGCCACAATCCGCCCGATCAGCCGTTGTACGACCTTCACATTATTTACCACCGTGATATTTTCGATGGCTTTGATTTTGTCGGGATTGATCTCAATCCCCTGTTTGACACCATGAAGCCTAAAAACTTGCACGAACCTACTCCGAATGAACATTTCTCGGGGTTGAGCTTCATGTTGTAGCTTCTGAGGATGTCAAATGTCTCCTGCAAATGAGTCAAATGATCCTCTGCGCGTAGGGACTTAACCAGCATATCATCGATGTAAACTTCCATGGACTTGCCTACTTGATGTTCGAACATCTTATTAACTAGGTGTTGGTACGTGGCTCCTGTGTTTTTTAGCCCGAAGGGCATCACATTGTAGCAGTACATACCGTACTTCGTGATGAACGAAGTCTTTTCCCTATCCTCGGTGTTCATCTGAATTCTATTATACCCCGAGTAGGCGTCGAGAAAGGTGAGGATCTCGTAGCCGGCCGTGGCATCAATCAAGCGATCGATAGTGGGCAACGGGAATGAATCTTTAGGTCATGCCCTATTTAAGTCTTTATAATCTACGCACATTCTTAACTTATTCCCCGTTTTGGGAACTACCACCACATTTTCCAACCATTCGGGATACTTTACCTCCTTAATAGACCCTATCTTCAAGAGTTTTGTTACCTCGTCCTTGGTGAATGCATGTTTTACCTCAGACTGAGGTCTTTTTTTTTTGCTTTACCGGTTTGAACCTGGGGTCGATGGTTAATCGATGGATGGTTATATCCGGCGGGATCCATGTCATGTCTTAATGGGACTAAGCAAAGCAATCGATGTTATTAATAAAAAATTGAATGAGTTTTTTCCTGAGTTCGGGGGTTAGTCCCGTTCCCAAGTATACCTTTCGATCGGGGGGATGTTCGATCAAAATAGCATGTTCCAGTTCTTCAATTGTTGATTTAGTTGCATACGATTCTTCGCGAGCAACAAAGGTCCGAGGAGCGAGGAAGTCTTCCTCGTCATCCTCGGGGATTTGTTTGCCCTCTGGTTCCTCCGAGGCGAAGGGCGTGGATGTTGGTGCCTCGCTGTGAACCGTGAACATCTCCTTTGCCGCATGTATTTCTCCATATACTGTTTTTATACCGTCTTTTGTTGGAAACTTCATCATCTGATGAAGAGTTAATGGCACTGCCTTCATATTGTGTATCCATGGCCTTTCAAGAAATGCATTGTACCTCATGTCACCTTCGATGACATGAAATTTGGTATCTTGAACTGTACCAGACATGTTGACCGGGAGCATGATCTCCCCCTCTGTTTCTTCGCCGACTATGTTAAATTCGTTGAGGAGTCGGGAGGTAGGTATGATTTGATCGAGCAGTTCGAGCTGCTCCACCTTTTTTCGGCCTGACTATGTTGGCCGAGCTACCTGGATCCACGAGCACACGTTTGATTTGAATTTATTCAAAAGAAAAGAAATTACCAGTGCATCATTATGTGGTTGAGACAAGGTCTCGAAGTCCTCTTCACTGAATGCGAGAATGTCCTCGGGCATATAATTCCGAATTTGCCTTTCGGTTGCGGCGGATATTTTTGTCCGTTTGATCACCGATCCATGAGGAGTGTCGCCCCCCCCCCCCCCCCCCCCCCCCCCATGATCATGTGAATGATGTGCTGAGGTTCTCCTGTTCTATTCCTCCTGTCTGCCTCCCTTTTTCGAAAGTAATTTTTTGGTTGGTGGCTGAGGAACTCTCGGAGGTGCCCTCCGCTGATTAGTCGGGCTACTTCTTCTCGAAGTTGTCTGCAATCTTCGGTCCTATGACAGTGCGTGCCGTGAAATTCGCACATCAAATTAGGGTTCCGTTGCAAAGGATCCAATAGCATGGGTTTTTTGCCACCTGGTATCTTTGATTATACTTATGGTCAACACGATGTCTAAAAAATCAACGTTGAAGTTATACTCTGATAATCGGGGTGCCTCCATCGGTCTCGTGTTCCTGTCGAAACCGGCTTTGTTCACGAGTCCCCGAGAGTTCTGACCTTGATCCATCCGTCTGTCATTTCTAGGTATGCTGCGACTTGGAATATTTCTCCGATTTTCTATGTACAGTCGATACCTTTCTTTGTTTGACCTTGGCTCTCTCTTTGGAAGCCTTGATTCAATCCTCCTTGTGAGGTCCTCGAGTATCTTCACAATAGCGGGGTCAGATGTTGACCCGTTATTGCTCGACCTTTCTCGTGCTTGTTCGACTCGAAGAGTCGTTTCCAGCAGTGCTGTGTTTGGAGTTTTTTTATGGCTTTGTAGCTGAGCAATAACCACTTGTTGTGCTTGCAGCATCTCAAAAATGTCATGAAGGCTAACTTCCCCTTCCTCCCGGGCAGGAGTTTTCTGAGCATCCTATTGGTTTTCTCGGCATATATTCCCGTCAGCGTGGGAGCTTATATCGACATGTTGGGAGTTTCGTGAGCCTACATCCACGAGGATTGTCTCTGGTGCATCCTCAGGGTTTCGCAGTGGTACACCGGCGCCTGAAATAGCTACACCATTCTCTCCATGATCCTCAGAACCGTTGTTTTCGTATGCATTCACTGAGTTAGACATTTTGACTTGAAATCAAAGTTTCTTGAACAAGAAAAAGCGTTAAGAATGCTTGTGTTTTTTAAACCAGCACTAAAACAATCACTATTATTTTTAGCCCCACGGTGGGCGCCAAACTGTTTACCTTGAAAATGGTAATTACAATTATATTTGATTTGGTGGTTTTAAAAATACGTGATTTATTTTAATGTTAGTTGCTAAGCAATAGATGCTAAGTGTGAGTCAGGAAAATGAGATAAGAACAAAAGATAATGTGTTAAGCAAACCGAGCAGTGACGAGATCGGGGTCTCGAGCCGGTCTAAGTCGAGCCTCGAGGTCAAGCTAATGTGCTTGACCGGGGATGGTCGATGAAGAACTAACAGTTCTAAGGGCGTCGAAGATGGCTCTTTATAACCAATGATGAGTAATAAATGAAGAACAATCAATAAAATACAATAAACGTAAGCAATAAATCTGTAGAGAGATGGTAGAGTATGTTTGAGTTAGAGAGCAGAGAATGTTCTTGTTCTTGTATTGAATATCATATATAGGAGGGGGAATCCTTACATAGTACATATGCATTTATTTCAAAGATATGCAGCTGGTACAACTATTTAATGTCACGATACGGTCTTGTACTATTCTTGTAGACCTGGTCAGCTCTAACCACGTGCCTTTTGGGAATTTACCGCTTGTCCACGATAGCCACCGATTTGCGCTGCCCCGAGTTCGAGCACAGGGAACCCTCGAGGCCGAACCTCGAGTTTTCTGAAGACGGACTATAGAATGCCATAATAATCATAAAATCGGGCTCTCCGATTTTAGCCGTATACAAACATTTCAAATATCAATTTGAGAATAACTCTACCATCTTCCCCTCCCTACGTACCTCGACCACCTGATTGAACTTCCCTGCGTACGCTACCTTCGAGATCAATGCCAAAATTTTCATTTTGGGCGACATGTGAACTGACGTCGACGAGATTTGCAATTGGTGCTCCCTCGAGGTCAGCCTGAGGCACCTTGATCCCTGGGCCGGCTATATTGTCATTTTCCCTATGAAATTTGAGGCCATTTTCACCATGTGTAGGTGTTGCTTGTGAGTTTGACATGTTTATCGTGAAAACAAAGATTGTTACAAGAACAAGTGTAAAGTAGTGTGTGTTATCCGAATAAAAACAGTATTAAGCAATCACTATTATCCTTAGCCCCACGACGGACGCCAAATTGTTTACCCTTAAAATTGGATAACAATTAAATTTATAATGTGGTTTTAAGGACACGTGATTTCACTCAATACCCATTGATAAATATGAAGATTAATAATAGGAATGAACAATAAAATAAAGCAAACAAGTATTTGAATAGAACTCATCCCTCGAGTTTGAGTACCCTCAAACTAATTGGTGCAAGAACAGATAAAAATATAACAAGCCGATGAACAAGAATATAAACAAGAAAGAGAGTTATATTGCTTTGATATATGTGAACAATGTCTCTAACAAATGATTAGAACCCCCCTTTATATAGTAGAGGAATTCCACTTATGGTATAACTCTAATTACATAAGGAAATCCCATGATTAGCTAATTAACCGCTTCTGATTTGATCCGTTATGAGATTTATGCCATGATCCTCGACCATTCAGAGATATCTCGCCATTCTGTTATTGTGCTATCTTCGATCTTGTTCGATGTCTGTCTCATTTGGCTTCGATCGCTACAAGCCTCGATTTCGACAGGTACCTCGATTCCGAACTCGGTACCTTATCCTCATGGTTTAGACTGTTCTGTTACGAGGCCGACCCTTGATGCAACTTCCCGGTCTCGGTCAAATATTAAATCGGATGGGCCAGGTTTTAACCGATAAATTATATATGGTATAATATTTTTTTAGAGAAATATTAAGGTATAATATTATATATAACCAGTATAATGATATTTCGAGAAATAGTATGTATAGTAATATAATAATATACCTTTGATCGTTTTAATAAGGAAGTACTCCTTGGTGTAATAATGATATAAAATTACATGATTTATAATGTATATATACATTACATTTTTCATTCTTTCAAAAGATAAAGATATATACTTTCTCTAGAGTTTATGTTGTATAAAAAGGTATGTACATGTACTTGTAAAAAGATCCATGTATGGAAAGTAGAAAAACTTTTATGAAATGAATTAGTTTCCAATAAAAAAATAGTAAAAAGTATTACCATTTAAATATGTTAGGGATTGGTTTCAACAGAAAATATAGAAAAAATATTAAAAAGTAGTAGGAACGTCTTCATTAAGGAAATAAATGCATTTGGTGTGTGAGTATAGGTACACGATTTACGAATATAATTATTTAATTGTCATGTTTTCCTAAAATTTTGCATATTTATGTTTTTCTACTTTAACAGCAATATTACAAAGATAGTCGCAGCCGGTTAACAAAACGAACTTTGCGTGGTAAATAAAAATGAAAAGCATAAAATCATCAATTACTACGATCCTACATGTTTGCACTTAGTAGATATTTTGAATCTAAAATCAGTCACATGTCAGCTTATTAAGTATTTTATTTTACAATCACTTAATTTAAGCTTTTGTATATATATAATAAATTAAATTAGTAAATATAAAAAAACTTTGCATTATTACTATATATAATTTCTAACCTGGTCCCTCCTCCCCCCAAAACCAATTCTAAGGGACACTTGCTTCTTTCCCATACACGCAAACTACAAGTTTAATTACACAATTAAGTTGTCGAATACCGGCGAGACATTCAAAGCCGGCATTACTGACCACCGACTCTTTAAAATCATAGAGATTCCAATAAGCAATAAAAAACACAAAACTCCTTTAATTTCTCATGACTTTCTCCAAGTCAACCTTTCTTCAATCTCTATATATAAAAACAAAGCACTTCATTCCTAACTTAAAACAAAGAAGAAGCATAAATTTCTCTCACTTTTTTTGTCCAAAAAATGGGCAACGGCTGCTACTCTCTTTGTCCTTCAAAATCATTAACAATTAATCTCATATTTCACGATGGAACAACGAGGATCGTCGGCGGAAAAAGACTGGCCGGAGAGATAATGTTCGAGTTTCCCGACTGCATGGTTTGTCATGCACATTCATTCTTCATCGGACAACCTATTCCTGTCTTAGCCATTGATGATAAGTTAAGAAATGGCGACGCTTACTTTGTTCTCCCACTCGATTACTTCACAAACAAAGTGCTTTCGGCTTCTTCTCTTGCTTCCTTAGGTTCTAATAACACTAATAAAAGAGCTCCAGTTAATTTCAAGAATCCTGCTTTTGAATATGTTAAGGGGTCTAATGGTAGGGTTTTGATAAAAGTTGCACCAGAGTTTATGATAAAATTACTTCAACGTGGAAATGAGGATAATGGAGATGAGAATAGTGATGGTAATTTGATATTATGTAGCACACCGGAGTTGAAGAAGCAATATGAGCAATTGGTTGGGCCAAAAGGGCAAACATGGTCTCCTAAGTTAGAGACTATTTCTGAATATAAGATTACGTATTCACCTTGCAAGTTCATTGGCTTGGAATGGAAACACAAAGAATAGTCTATCCACTGTATCGGTATTTATATTCTTCTCGATATGCAGTTCGAGCCAAATTAAACGCCATGGGCTCAAATGAACTCACAAAACCTGTATTAATTTGAGTTCTTCTCCCTCCACCCCCCCCCCCCCCCCCCCCCCCTTTTTTTTTTTAATTAATATTAGTATTATTTAGATGTAAAATTGACATTGTATTCTCTGCTAATTCTCAAGTTGTAACTGTACCAAAGAATGTACAAAACGATATTCATTCGTATGATGTTCCCAACTATCAATTCCAACAAGTTTTCAAGGTGAAATGTAGCACAAATTAACCGCATCAGGTAGCATGATTTTTGCCTTATTTTAGATTTTTTGCGTTAGATAATTCAAAACTGACCCATTTTGTTTCAAAGAGCTTAGCTAATTAATTAGTTTATGAATTGATTTTGTAATAGTAGCAAATTAGTATAACAAATATCATTATATTATTAGGTTATTAGCACCTAAACCTTGCTATGATATACTAATTAAGATAGCAAACAGAACTTGTCTATGATAATGTATACGGTTAGAACGGACATGGTTCCTCTTATGACTAATCGAGGATTGGATCATGATAGGCCACGGTTCGGCCTCGTGTTATATCGTGCCCCAGTACGAAGTTAGATTGCTGAACCCTTAATTTAGAGACCAACCAAGGATCGGACGAGATCAGCCATGATTGAGACCAAACAGAATGGAGATCAAGCGAGACCGATGGAAGCTTCAAGTAACAGTAAGCCGGAATATTTGTAATCGAGCAATGATCATGGCGGAAATATCGACATGTATCAAGATGAGACCGATTAATTAGCAGTCATGGGATTTCTTAGTGTATTTAGAGTTTTACCATAAGTAGGACTCCCCTACTATATAAAGAGGTCTTGATGTTTGGCTATAATTGTATATTTTTTGCTAAACTATATTATATGTGTGTTTAATTAAATTTAATTTATGTGTAAGGATATTGGAGATGAATTAAAGCAACGAATACATTTAAAATGTAATTCATCGCACTAAAACAATGGGCTTATGAGTATTCAATGAATAAAGTGTAACATTACAAAGGAAAAGACAAAAGAAGAAAGATAAGAAGTGAAATTGAAAAGCAAAGCAACAATGAGAAACGAATCAGCAAAACAGCAGGCGACGCGAGGGGTAAAGCTCGCGTTTGAGCTTGCGCCGCGAGGCCTACAGCGAGGTGAGGCGCGCGGTAGAGGTTGCGAGGCGAGGTCTACATCGAGGTGTTTGCGTGTTTCGGGTTTTAAAGTCTATTTTGTCTCCTTTTTGGGTTGGACTTGGTTATTTCGTCTAGACCTTTTCCCTACACATATAAGTAATCATTAAACACCATTTTTAGAGTGGAGACCGAGATTAGACGAAGGGAGAGCAAGGGAGAGCGAGGAGCCTCCGTGGAGGCCAGAATTCATCAGATTCCATCTTTCTTCCATCAAACTTAGTAATATTTACTTTTTCTTGATGATGTTGTTTTGCTATCATGTCTATGTGGAGTGAACGTCACGTTCTAGGGTTATGGTTGTAAAAAATGAAGAATGAATAAGAAGGTGAAAAACAAAGAAGAAAGGTGAAAAATGGAAAGAAAAATGGATATAACCGAAATAAGGAGAATATTTATTAAAAAAAACTTGAAAGAGGGTTAGGCTAGTTAGCGATTAATTTGTGCTAAGTGGGCCATTTTGATGGTTTTTTCAGCTACCATGCGCTTTCAAGCAAGTATCTACACATGTTATGCCAGGTCAGCGACGAGGGGTTGTTAATACGAGCGGCAATATAGTTAAGGGGCCGGGTTTTGGGGACACCAAATATTTTAAGTAGGAAATTGACAAACATATGATAGTTTAGGGGGGTTTTAGGGTATTAACTCTTTCTTTTAATATAAAATCGGAATTACTCTCCACATCGTCTCCCAAGATACAAATTAAATTGGATCTACTTTTTTTCTTTTTTAATTTTTTAATTTTCCCCCTCCAAGAGCTCTTACCTTGCTATTGGGGTGACTCGAACTTACAGTCTCTTGGTTGGAAGTGAGGGAGGGTGTTCACCACGTGAGTAACCCACTCTTGTCAATTGGATCTAGGGGTGGGAATCTGTCACGACCCAACCTATGGGCCACGACGGGCACCTGGTACCTTACTCAACTGAGTACCAACATAACATATCTTTCTTATCGTACTATCATTGGTAAATGGGCCAAATGGGCCGTCATGATATAACAAGAATAAAATATAAGTGCATACTAGACATAGGATGACCAAACAGTATATAGAAACTTATACATGTGACATACGGGCCTATAAGGCTGACATGATCGTTTGTAAACTCAAAACATAGGCCGACAAGGCCATACAAATATCCCTATACCTGGAATCTATCTACAAGCCTCTAAGATTACATAAACATCATAAAGTTTGCGACAGGGCCCCGACATACCACTCAATGCACGTCTAAATCATACTGACCCAATGAGCCACTTCGGAGCAAATGGAGTGCACCAATATCTTCTGATGAGCTGATAGCCTACTTGGAGGACTCTCAACTTGTCTATCGGGACCTGCGGGCATGAAACACAGCGTCCCCAGGCAAAAGGGACGTCAGTACGAATAAAGTACTGAGTATGTAAGGCAGGAAAAACATAAATAAGAACAGTAATGTAAAGAGAGATGTAGGAGATACAACCTGTAGCATCTGAGTGCTTCTAAGAGACAGTAACATGAAATGCATGATACATATATACACACAATCTTTTAAAACCATACGCCTCTGTGGGCATCATCATCATCATAGAACATTCGCCTCTGTGGGCATCATCATCATCATATCATACCCGGCCTCAAAGAGGACTCGGTAAACCCAACTGATCAATGGTTTCACAATAGGTGCCATACCCAGCCGACTATAGCGCGGCTCGGTAGAGTAAAATAGATACATATATATAATGCATGTAGGACTCATTGGAATCATGTTCTGAACATTTCGGAGTGACGTAAGGTCGATATTCTCCGTAAACATTATTAGGGCTAACTCTTCATCGAGAATCTTATAAGGATCAGGAAGTACCAACAACATTGATAACATAAGAATAAGAGAAGCAACCTCAACATCAATTGTTCCATAAGAAGGGAATAAATGTAAGTCCTACTAACTTCTAAGAGTCGAGTATCTTTAGAAGCTCGTTCATTTGTATTATTTGGATCATGCCAAAAAGAAATAAGGGATAGCCTTAACATACCTTTGCAATCTTCTCTCCAATCGTCAACCAAGCTCAATATGATCTTCTTATGTCACAATGAGAACCCGACTTCGTCGTCATCATATAAGCATTGTAACTCTCATACTTCAAAACCAATATTCTACAAGAAAACGGACAGCGCCTCCCCTGTTTTTACTAAATTCCATATGCTACCAAAGGTCACCAAATATCCCAAACAACAACAATATAATTCACAATAAACTCTCCGATTAGTTCAACTATCATTTTGACCGGCAAGCTCGATTGGAATCTGTATAACCCATATCACACCTTATAGACTTCTTACATTAACTTAATAACATCATTAATATGATAATTAAGTAATTCATCAATGATTTCATCCTTATACCGTATATTTTTATGAAAGGAAATAATCCACAACTCCAGCTTTCTTCAATTGGCATCTTTATTCACTAGTTCATGTCTAGTCCAACCATTTAAATTTAAATACATTAATAAAAACTTAAGCACCTGAAAGAACATAATATACACACCTCCTACAGTAGCTTCAAGTTGAAATCCAAGTTATACTTAGCTTACAACAACCCTCAATGGCAATAAAACACCATAGAAGTGACTTAAGTTAATCCAAGTATTATCTTGTAGTTTATTATCCTAAAAACATAACCAACATACAAGCAAGCTTAAGCAAAATTAGTAGGATGTTATACTCATCTTAAACAGTAGAAAAAACTATAAATTTCAGAAAAACACAGCCCATAACTATCCTCAATGACAACACAACCTCAAAGAGGTGTTATTCTTCACTAGAACTAACTTTTGATGTTGAAATATGGCGTAAACCGTTTGAAAGACTTGAAATAACCTAGGTTTGATATGAAAATTATAGGAGAGTATTTTAAAGTACATAAACCACTTAAAATAACATCCCACTTGATCTGGAACCACCCAAAAATCAGCAACAACAAGAAGAACAAGAAACTTACTAGCGCGACGGGATTCCCGACACTTGATGTGTGTTGTTTGCCCTTTGTTTGGGTATTGGATCATGAGAGAAACTTGAGAGAGTGTTTTTAGGGTTCTAAGGTCTGAATATACTGAAATATAATGACTAAAAACGGGGTTGAGGCATCTTATATATATCCATATGTCTTAAACCGCCTATGTGGGTCCCATGGAGAGCTGCTTGGCGCAATCTTGCTAAAATTCGAATATCTCTCTACTCCGATGTCGTATAGACGAACGGTTTAATGAGTTGGAAACTAGACTCATAGATCTTCAATGTGGTCGGTATATCATCCAATAATTCCAAGTATATTGAAAGAAAATCTCAGTTACATTTGACCTAATTTTCAGC